>WMED01005435.1:7505-19511 GCA_019650415.1 Pipa parva
AAGACTGGAATCCCTTTAATGCAATCATTGATGTCCGCGTGCAGGACATCAGCGAGCGAATATCAGTCAGTCCGAAGTGAGGCGAATACTCTGCACCTCACTTCGGACTATCCTGAATTCCCTCCTAAGGGGGTAATTCAACAAGTTGCGAACTCACCTTGCAATCCTTCAGTTCACCTGGCCGAGACTGTTATGCGCTTGCTTCTCTCCTTACCGAATGCTTATAAGAGCAGTACAATCATGCTGGGATCCTGGGTTTAATTTCCCACAATCCTTCCCCTTTCCATGTCCTTCACTGTGCTTGTATAGGTTCCTGCTGGCCACTCTAGTTTCTTCCCACAGTTAAACACTATAAAGTTAATTGGAGTGTGATGTAATTGCCTCTAGCGTATGTGACTGTGTACAAAAAGTTTTATTGTATTCTCCATAGGGAAGCATTATCTGAAGTGAACATCTAATCGCTGGATATTGTATCACAAACATAGTACTCTAGTGCAGTAGTCAACAATTCCAACCAGTATGAATGTTCCCTGCTGAACTACAAAAATAAAATTCACAAGAAATGGTTAGTTGATGCGATTTTATCACTATAACTATGTGATGCAGCTGCACAACATTTTTGGGGTAATTACTGCATTCTTCTTTAGTTACTGGCAAGATTTTAGTCCAATGTGAATTCACATAATTGTTACATAAAAACAAGCATAACGAGATATACATTTCTTAATGCGAAACTCAAAACCAAAAGTGATTTCAATATGCTTTCTAACCCTTTACTGAGGGCCTTATTGACTAAAGGCCAAGTTGTTGCATATAGTTCTGAATTCGCATTTGATTGCCACATGTTTGCTTATTGATCAAACTCTGCAATGTAGAGAATACACACCTAATTCAGGTCACTAAGATAGTTGCAATGTTACAGAGCACTTCACATCACTTTGCGTGTGCATCCACAGTTACTTTGATGATTGTCACTGTCACAAATTTGACAAGACCGAGTGCTCCAAAATTCACTAGTTTGACTTGACAGAGTGGCAAATTGGGGGGTTGATGACAGGGCTCTAGTGTGGCATTTATTAACAAGTTACAATGCACTGGGGACAAGGTGACATAGAAATGTGTATTATTCACTTATATACTGTTAGTGGAATATAGTGAGGAAGGCGTCACTGTACTTCACTGGGGGAATTCTTATCACTTCACATGACTTCACATCCTACTTCTACTCTACTGACTTTACCACACTACTGATGCGACTGTGTCTGTACCAGTCTGACTGCTCAACAAATCTATCCACAGCTTCATCAATAAGAAGTGAATACACAGCTATTTTGGTGATGTGACTCGAATTGTAGCAAGGTGAATTCATCCTTTAGTCAATAGGGCCTTTAATGTTTTCTTTGAAAAGTTGCCTGTTACATCACAAAAAGCACAAGTGTTCTAGCAATTACCATTTAAATAAGTGAAATCGTTTAGCACTGGGGAAAAGGTGCTTTAGGGTCTTACATTCTGATTGAACAACCACACATTCTCATTAAATTCCAGTTCAAACTTAGAAAATGGAATTCCTAATCTCTTCTGCCATCTGCAACAAGTTTCTTCAGGGAATAAGACTGTAGCAAAGCAATTTGCATTCTGTAGGAATAGCAATAGCCTGGCTCTTATTATAGCTCACTTGTATGAATAGTACAGTAAAATGAGATTGCATAACAATTTTTTATCTCTACTGAATAAACTGCCATTCCCCTTGTTATTTTCATAAGTTAGATTCTAGGGATACATTTCCCTTTAAAGGGTATGTAAACCCTGTCTATAAAAAAAAGCCCCATTTACCTATTGTCAAGCAATATAATGCTTAAGAAACTCCTGACTCACCTCTTAATTCACCAGGGCTCAATCTTCTCTTCTAACTGCTTTCTCCCTCTGAATGGTTTCCCCACTGTCTGTAGCCATGCCCCCTCCTTTCTCTGACTTCCTCTCTCCACAGCTGACCACAGAGGTGGTTGAACAGCTTTCATCTGTGCATGCTCAAGGATAGGAACAGGTTTTTTATAAGGAGAAGAGAAAGAGATTCCACACTCTCTGAATAGGTCTATGATGTCACTTGGGAGGCAGGGCTAATCGGCACTGCACAGGAAGAGCCTTTACCACCGAGTGGCTGTGGGAGCAGGGCTGTTTAAACAAAAGGCAAGTACTACTGATCCCAAAATCATTTTTAGATTTTAATCTTTAATTTGGCTTTTTATATGTATACATGTCAAATAGAAATAATGTTTTATCCAAACTTTTCATACCCTTTAAGTCTTGAAGTGATGTTCAATGATTAAATAAAGGAGAAATTTGTTAATTGTTGCAAAAATTACCCAAACTTGTGAAACGCACCATAGCAATCATGTAAAGGAAAAGCCATACAGCTTGATTAGATTATGTTAGGGCAGGGGTCAGCAACCTATGGCTCTTGAGCCAGATACAGTATGGCTCTTTTGATGGCCATATCTGGCTTTTTCACAGTAACGAGTGGTGCAAGCACCACTCATTACAGTGTGCCGACAGCACTGTAGAGAGAAAGCTCTCTCAGCGCTTCTGGGTTGCTAGCCAATCCGGAGCCGCTGACGTCACCGGCTTCCGGATTACTAGCCAATCCGGAGCCGCTGACGTCACCTATATGACGCCAGTGGCTCCGAATTCTAAAGGGCAGAGGGAGCCACACGTATATGGCTCCCTCAGCCGAAAAGGTTGCCGACCACTGTGTTAGGGGAATAGTCCCTTTTAATGTAGTAAGTAACAGATGTTATCATTTTGGGGCTGTTTTAATTTACTGCATTAAAGTGGCCCTTCCTCTAACACAATCTAGTTTAGCTGCCCCTTTTTGCATAATGTACATTATTGCCTAAGATTGGTGTCTTCCCCAACATATTCCTCGATGCAACTACATTACTATTGAGGCTGACACATACTGTATTGGGAGTTAGTATATAGCAATCATTTTAGATGTTCAGCTACATTATTCTAACTGCAGTAGACCAGTAAATACTGAATGCTGATTGTCTCTCCTCTATGAATAACAAACATTTTACCAATATTATTAGCTCCCTCTCATAGCGCCTGAGTTTGTACAACTTGTACAAAAAAAATGAACGCGGGAGTTGTTTTATCCTTATCCTTAGGTTTACTACCGGTAAGTAAATATTTCAACTTAATTATACCAATGGCATTCCTTGTACGTATAAGGGAATTAAGTTCAAATCCTCTGTTAAAAAAAATTTGCACGTCATAAAATTGGTTTCATACGGTTATTTTGTGTAAGAGATTGTGAGAAGATTCCATGGGAGAATTGGTTTCTTAGGGAGACCTTTTTTAACCCCTATCAGAGAACAACTTTCATGCTATAAATATTTATTACAAACTGTAGCCTTATGTACACAGTGGCTTCTAAACAGACAGGATTTTTACTTAGAACATGGAATATATATATAAATATATATATTAATGGAAAAAAAAAATATATAAATATATATATATATAATATAGCCACTTTATTAAAGAAGCTTCTCCTTGCCCACCTGTTTTCTCTTATGCCACCGAATTGATTTACAGGTTTGATCATTCTGAAAGAATCAGTCATAAAGAAACAGGCTGCAGATCTGCGAGGTTACACACCTGCAAGATTCTGATTGGTTACAAGAATTTTCCAGATTTCTATTCCAACCCCTGATTTAAGATTCCAAAATGAACTGCTGAAGAGAAAGTAGGTGATAGAGAGAAGGGGCTTCTAAAAGAAAATGCTGATTAAACTGAAAACAGATTGAAATAATTAAATAAAATGTTTTGCAGAAGCAGTTATTTAACAGTAACAAATAGACATTCAAATGACAGTTGGGGGCTGGACTGTTCCTTTAAATGGATGGTTGTGGTATATGTAAACTCCCATTGGTGACAAGGGGTTCCTGCAGCAAATATACTGGTTACAGTTTTTTGTGTTATTTAGGTCTAATTTCTTCTTTTTTTTTTAATCTCCCAAAGAAAGCCAAGAGCTGAGACATGCATGAGTCACATTCAGACATTTCCACACTGGTAGAGCAAGAAAGCAGTTACAGAAAGTGTGTAAAATAAAAAGTGAGCTGATCATTACTCACAAACTAGGAACCGCTTGACGTAATAACGGAAATAAAGAGACTGTTACTTTTATATTGCATATGCTGAACAGTGAAAGATAGCCAATGGGCGCATTAATCCTTGTCAAATCTTATTCTAAATCAACATTTGGCATTGGCAGCATGAGACTTTAATGTCAAAGTCAAATGAAAGAAAAACTAATTTTGTGTAGTAAACAGTGATTAAAAGAATACAAAGCTTTGATGATATTTAACAGCGGGAACACAAATCAAAGAATCACAGTGTCATGTTATAAGGAATAAACAATTAATCAGTTGTATTCGAATAGACTGCCAGTCCGCTAAATAACAGATGCTTATACTACACCATACCTGTGCTTTAAAATGAAGGCAAAATCTGATTTCCTGCCTTACAGAAACATTTTTTTTCTCTCTGGTGAAGTTCATTTTGTATTCAGAAATGTGTTTGTTTTTCCATGCAATCCTTTCTTATAACACCTCTACCCGCGCTAATAAAATGCAGGTATATGTGGGCAGAGTATGTGTTTTTTTTTTTGCTGTGTAGAACAGCTTTACAGAATGAAGAAACATCTTGTTCCTTTTTGCCTCATTGCTCTGTAGTGATTGATGTTTGGTTGTTTTAGAGCCTCTGGTGTCTTTTGGAGACTGGAATTTAAAAGAGTTATTTGGGCATTAGATCATGTCACTCTGTGCACATAATAAACAGTATTCAGTATACCAGCTGCACGTACACACATGTACTCCCTTTCTACCATGACACAACAAAAATGCCTCACCATATCAGAAGCGATATTGTTGCTATGTTACCACTGTTCTGTTGAAACTATTGAGGACTGAATCCAATTAAATGTAAAAATCTGCATTTCTCTACAAATGTACCCGGGCTACCTCGACCTGTCCTTCTGCCCACATTCCCGATGATTCTGATAAGGTGTGATCTCTAACTTTCTCTTTGTTCATATACAAATAAGCAGTCTTTGTTTTTCATACAGTATCTGGTGGATCTTTCTGAAGCCAAAGGTGATTGTAAATAAGCAAAAACACATTTATAGTATGAAGTACTTACAAAATGTTAACTATGTTAGAGTCAATACAAATATGCTAAGTGAAATCTAAACATGGTTTATATGTATGTATGTATCAAGAAAATCCAATAAAAATTCAAAGGTTAAAAAAATAAATGTACTTAGCAACAAAAATGTAAGGGTTTCAGCAACAAAATAATGACAAGGCACCCTCAATTTACTGATGTACACAGAAGCAAGTGGAAAGGGGAGTTACATAGATTCCCAAAATGTTGTGTCACACAGTGTGCCAATAAATGAGTCTTGTTCCCCTTTTGTGAGACAGTCAAGCAGCCTATTTTTTTTTTTTTTTTACCCCCAATGAAATTTGCTATAATGACCATCATTCAACTTGAAGGAATAATACCACACCTCAAAAATCCTTTGGAGACAGAGTCAACACATAAAATATACAGGTACACTTCTACACACTCCAACACTTGGCATTTAGGTGCAGTGTAATGTGAAGTGCTCCATAAGTTCATGACCCCCTTAAGCATCTGAATTAGTCATGAATTAGTCATATTGCAGAATGTGATTAATAAGAGGAGATGGAGATGTGGTGGTTGAATGGGAATTTGGACTTTTTTGTGATTGTTTGGACTTTTATGAATAAGTGTCTGAAGTTAAGTGAAGTTCCTCCTCCTCTTGTTTAATCTCACTGGCAAAAAGGTTTGTCTCCTCCAGTCAAGGAGCAGCATGTGAAAGCATTCACAAAAATGGTATTCAACTTGTGTGCATGAGTTTAAGCAGGAGTACAATCATAACAGTGTTTCTGTGCATGCCATCTCCATTGGTACTGCTGCCACCATCCGTCAACTCAATTGCTCACCTGTTTACTCTTATGTCACCAATTACGTTACATTTACTAGTCAAAATGTATTTTCATTTGTTATGTGCAAATTGTTGCTATGACACCATTTACAACCAAAAAGGGTGAATATAAGTGTAAGAATGTATAATGCTCTTTAAATTCTAGCCTATTGTCAGCCTACAGTTCCCACGATTTCCTGCATGATGTGGCCACAAGTTGCACAGTGCACATTACAATAACAGCCCTCAAAACTAGTACATACCTGACTTACATATGCCTGAACTTTACAACTGTATATATCCAACAAGGAATAGTTTCAGTGCATCAAATGGTGTTAATGTAAAAATGGATGCAAAGCATTGTAAAACATGGAGACAAAATAGTTGCATAACGGGTAATATTTATAAAGACTATTTCAACCTTTACCAATCCTTTCGCTGTGTTTACATCTGCCTTAGGAAGGTGGGCAATAAAACTGAAAAAAAACTACATTTTCTCCAGCATTAAGTAGTCCCAAAACTTTGACTTTTAGAAGTTTACCCCTTTATGTAATTTGTCAACCAGTTCCATTTGTTTTTTCATTTTGGCCTTCGAAATCAGAGTCTAAGATCAAATGCAACTGATGTACGAAAGTAGGAAGTAAGTAGGAGGAACCCCGATATTAGAGAGCCAATTACTCTTCTGTCCAAAATAGTTTTTAGACACATTTTGTGTCTTTTTTTTGTATACAAATGACTGGTCTGTGCCATGATTGATGCCATATCACCCTCCAGGAGGAATAAGTGACAGACAGATGAACCAGTTGGTGCTCTTTGGGCCTTTTATTTTACTTACAATTATGTGTTATTGTGTTACAGTTTCCCATAATGCAATGTAAGTATTCATTCACAGGATATAATTAGTTGTAGATAAAAACACCAGTTAACTCCATGTTGTTGTCATAGTAGCATTGTATTTTTCACTACCATGAAATAATGTTTTGGAGCATGTATGAGAGAAATGGCTACAAATACCCTGGATGGATGTGTTTTTTAAATCACTGTTGGACAGCACTGGCAGTTGTAATGGCTAGTAGTGTAGTAGTAGTTCTTAATAGCTCTTGGGCAATGCAGTGGCTCAGTGGTTAGCACTGCTGGGTTCTGGGTTCTATTCCACCTTGGACTTCATCTGCATGGAGTATATATGTTCTCCCCACACCTGCATGGGTTTCCTTCCACAATCCAAAAACATACATCTGTGTGTGTGACTGAATAGGGAAACTAGATTGTAAGCTCCATGGGGCAGCTACCAAAGTGAATGATGAATCTCTGTAAAGTGCTGTGTAATATATCAGCGCTATATAAATACAATACAAAAAAAAAATAAAAATAATCAAAAAGAACCACGCACAAGCAGCTGTGCTGCAACCCTTTACTGGGTGAAGGTAAAACACGACATGTTTCGGGTCTTACGCCCTTTATCTTTTCGATTATTTTTAATTTGACTTTTTGGTTGGGAGATTGCACGGTGCTCAAACGAAGAACCTGCGCTTCAATAAATCATATCACCTATCTCAGACCCAGGGAGAACCTGTACAATATACAAAAAAAAAATACAAAAATAAAAGTTTTACATTACATGAAGTTCATGTGTTTTATATTATTTATATATAGACTAACATGCAGATGCAGTAAATTGGAACACCCGGCATTTGTATCCCATAAACCCATTATTACAAGCAACATGAAAGTCAGTTTACATCTTGTGAGACTTACATGACATATGTTTACCCACAATCAATTTGATTTTTTTCCTTTTTTAATGTCATTTCAATCAGAATTACATCTGTGTAACAGCAACGACTGCATTAGCAAGAACATTGTAAACCATTAATTGTATAAAAGGCATACAGTATCCCAAAGCTTGTCTATTTCACTTGCTTGTTCTGAGGCTGATTTGAAGAGAAGGGCGCAATTGTCCCTAAACATAGTTCAGATAAAAATAACAGATTGGACCCTGCAGACAAGCTGAATATACAAATACGCATTTTCTTTCCACAGTCATCAAATGATGAAAGGAATAAGCACATTCAAATCTATGATGGGAAAGGTAAGTGAAAATAATTTAAAAATAAAAGCAAATAAATAAGCATTTCACACAAAATATATATATATTGAAATTGCTAATTAATATTAAAATATTAAAACAGAAGGCTTCTTTCTTAAAGATAGCATATGTAATAAACTGTAAAGAAAACAACTGCAGAGATCTGAACCATTCACAAAATATAGATTAATGTGCACAGTGTATCTTTCCTATTCTCTCAAAGGGGATATTGATCAAAAAGTAAATTCACATGCCCAAGTGAATTCAGGACAATTTTAGTCAATTTCCACATTTTGTAGCAAAGACAATGGTTTGCTATTTAATATATTGCTCATGCAATAGAGGTTATTATCACATTGTGATTTCTAAACATTGTCAGCCATGAGCAGCGGTGACACATTAAAGCAAATTATAAACACAGCTACTGGTGCATAGTGATGTCATCTTAGCATTTAAGTGACAATGCCATCATAACTATCTACCTAACAAAATACTGGAAACATGCCTGAATTTAAACTGAATTGAAAAACACAATGTTGCCATTTTCTAGCATTTTGGTCAATGACGTATCACTGTAAAATAGCAGCATACAGTTTAGCATTTGTTTAACAATAACTTCCATAGCTGACAATTCCTAGCTCATGTTGATACTTAGGGGCTGACTGACTAAAGGGTGAAGTCATCTGCAAAATTCACTTTGCTACAATTTGAGTTGCATCTCCAAAATAGTCAGAAATTCACTTCTCATTAGTGAATATGCGGTAAATGAAATTGCCGAACAAATGGACAGCGGAGAACGATGTCGGATGCATTGCGTGGCATAGTCAGTTAGATTGAAGTACAATGTGGAACCCTACCATCAGCCCCCCAATTCAATGCTCCGATGTGGCAAAGTCTAACAGCTGAATTTGGAGCAGTAAACCTAGTTTCATTCTCTCCTTCCACACACTCCCCTATTTAGTCAACAGTAGAAGTACCTGTGCGTGGTACATGAAAAGGGATCCACACAGTGGTGAAGCAAAATATGGTTCTATACCACTAATTCTGTGTGTGCATCTTTCTATTCTTTCTTTTGGATGTTATGTAATTGATACTACCAAGTATCCAGAGAAGATAGCACCATGGTACTTCAGCGTATTAATTGGATGTGCATTCCTTTTTGTATACCATTCATCAGGAACCCTACCATAAGCCCACTCAGTTACCATCATGTAAAGTCAAATCTGCATATTCATGATGATAGGGGAATAGTCACTTCAACACATAAAGAATATTCTATCGACTAATTTGCTGTGAATAGATGCAAAGTGGTGTATAGATAGCTAAAGTAATGTTGTGAAATGTGCTAGCATTCACCACCTTGCAGTATATAATATTTTTGTGAAGTCTGAGAAGTGCCTATTTGTGGCAAATTCACAGATCTATAGGACAATCTTTGGTAAGTTTTTTCCCATTTGTTTCTGTTTCTAATCACCCCCTATTTATAATCAGTATTTGTTATTGACCACCCCAATGCAATAACCTAACATTCTTGGCTCCTACTTCAGAAAAGTCCCATGTAACGATGGATGTGTGGCAGCGCTGGACAAAAAATAATAGGAGAGAGGCAAAAGGAAATGACCCTAGTATAAAACTGTGATGCAATAGTGATAGTGGTGTACGAGTGATTTCTCAAAAAATTAATAGAGAATATTGAAGTGATATTGTGATGATACTAATAGTCAAATGAAGCTGATAATGAATGTTATCAGTGCTTATAAATTGTTTATCAGGAGATCTGTGCTGGTAATTGTGCCAGGGAGTAAATACCCCCCTTAAATTGCACACTCACCAGATTGCACTTAAAAGCAAGCTCTCAATCACACATATGGTCACTCAAAGAACTTTGTCCTCACGAGCAGTCAGTCCATCTCATCTCCGTCATTCTTATGTAAAAAGACATAGACAGTGATACCATAGTGTAAAATGATTAACAAACAATAATTTATTGCATAAAAATGGGTACTCACAATCAATGTTCCCTCTAATTTTGTAAAGGCTGTGTGCGCAAGAAATTTCGTATGTGCAAAATTATAAGCCTAAGTAAATAATTGTGCAATACATATATATTTAAATACAATTTTAAATTTTTAAATACAAATTTTTTGTGCGCACCATTTTAATCTGTGTGCGCTGGTTTGACGGGTCATGTGTGCGCGCACACGCGTACAGCTTAGAGGGAACATTGCTCACAATTTGTAAGTTAAAAAAGCGCTTATTAATAAGTCCTCTCAAGACTTTTTCACACAAAATCATGCTCAACGCATTTTACCGATGGAATTCGGCTTCTTCAGGTGCTTTAATAATCTTCTGGATTCAGATTCAGTGAATCCAGAAGATTATTAAATCTCCTGAAGAAGCCAAAACATTCATTATCAGCTCCATTTGACTATCAGTACCATCACAATATCACTTCAGTATTCTCTATTAATTTTTTGAGAAATCACTCGTACACCACTATCACTATTGCATCACAGTGTTACACTAGGGGCATTTTCTTTTTGCCTCTCTCTTATTATTTTTTGTCCAGCGCTGCCACATGTCCATCATTACATGGGACTTCTACTTGAGGTTTAGAGGCAGAACACCTCTTTGGTTCAGAGCAGGAACAAGAGTTAACATCATAAGGATCGGACTGAGTATATTTAATTTAAAATTGTTTGTTTTACAGCTATATTTTGAAATAATATTTTGTTGGCGCAGCACATCCCCACTGATCAAGTTGTATTTATATACTACTGTACATTGTATCTAGTGTAAACCATTGGCTCCTACTTCACCTACCATTTATCTTGTTTTTACATAATATCTCCTTAGTATTGTGCCTCATGTTCTTCTTTGTAGTGAATTCATACCTTTTATGTATGATGTATTTTGTTTTAGGTTTACCTTCCATCTTACTGTCTGATTCTTCTTAGGGGAGCATGCTTTGAAGCAGAAATTTGATGTAAATTGCTTCTGAGAATGCTCACCTCAGTGGATCTGAACAGGAAGCAGGAAATAATGAGGTTCAAAGACATTCACAGAGGCAGAAGATATTGACTTGATTTTCACAGCAGGAGGCAGCGTGGAGAGTAAAGCTCCATTCCGTAACTATCAATACTCTCCTCCTTAAGAACCACCCTTTAGTTCTCCTTTAAATGCAACTATACTGACAATATTTTCCTTTTCATAAAGAAATAGCTTGAACATATTCCACACAGTGTATTCAGCTGCTATTCATTTAGAAACACTTGACATTCTGAAAACATTGAACTAAACCATTTTTGTTTCAAGGACATGCCATTGGTACTCTCTCAGAGAAATCAAGCTCTTCTGTTATATAGGTTTCTAGCAGGAAAAAATGAATACTTTTTTATTTTCTCTTAAAACTCATTATCAGTTTCTGGGAGTATATTATTTGATCATGTGTTTATAATCTGGACACAGGTAAAACATAGTAAGCCTTCTTGCATGATTAACTGAATCAAATTTCATCTCCACTTCTATAGAACTATAAGAACCGTTAATAATTGTGACCTAGAAATGCTCAGATATGAAAGATTATTTTCAATGGTCTCAAAATTTCCAGTTTGTATTCGCAGAATTTTGAAAGTTATTAAGTCAAACTTTTGTGACAATAAGTTGACATTGTGAGATACTAACTTAAAATTTTGGTCTTAAAGGGGAACCGAAGGCTGGAATCCAAAATCCTTTAGGCTAAATGAAACATTCTATATTATGTACTGAAGCTTGATTAAGCAGTTGAAGCTGTACATATCATTATATGTTATGATATACAGAGAGTTGTCCCAGCCACCTTAAAACTTCTGTTTCTCTCTGCTCTCCTGTACTTTCACTTAGTAGCCGACACAGCATTATTAACTGA
>WMED01005436.1:0-15482 GCA_019650415.1 Pipa parva
ACATTTGCCAGTTACAGCAACTTCTGGTCACATAATTTTCAGTCAATGTTATATAAAGTTTTAGGGAATGAGCATTTAGATTCATGTAAAAAATCTTAAGATGAAACATTTGTAATGTGAGTAGCTGTTTCAATAAAGGGTTACATGTGCTATATGTTACCTTGTATTAAAACACATTACAACTGCTAGAAATTTTTTATTTGTACTCAATACAGTATATTAGGCAAATAGCACAGTAACCCTTTTTACAGTATGTAAAAATGATTTCTTAAACCACATATAGAAAGTTCACATAGTATATTACTGTGGTCACCTAGTTTATTGTTGTTTTTATTGCCACATTTAATGCATTTTTTTTTACTGCATTAAATAAAATACCCAGTGTTTAGTTTTGGGTTTGATTATTAGCTTGAATGCCATCTGCATGTAATTTGTATGTCCTGTACCTGGTGTTCTGTTTTTTTTTTTCTCCACACAATACAAAAAGTATACATGGTTAATAGAGGCCGACTAAGGCTCGGGTCACACTAGCTGTTTTTCATCTGAGGATTTTTAATTAGGCTCATTATTGTCTTTGGTGTAAAACACAATAGTCTGTGTGGATTATTCCACAGGAAACAATGGAGACTATTTTTCCAGCTCTGCTGAAAGTTTAACCCCAGCCTGAATTGGCCTAAACTGTGTGTGTGTTTAACATTATCTAGATAAACTAGATTGTAAAATTCACAGGTGCAGGGATTAAAGTGAATGGATAATCTCTATAAGGCTTGGTTCACACTAGCATATTATGCACGGCGCATAATACGCTAGTGTGAAAAAAAATACGCTCCAGTGTATTTTTCTATTGTACTTACCAGGGTCAGTCTGAATGCTTCCTCGGCACTCATTGCTCTTCCTATCTGGCTGCATTTTGTGCGTGGCATAATACAATGGCACAAAATGCAATGGCCAGTGTTCTGGATGCAGCGTATGCGCATTATATGCTAACGTTTCCAGAACCAGGTAAGTCCATAGGTTTACACTGGCAGCATATTTTGTTTGCATGATACGCCGTGCATAAAAACGCCAGTGTGAACCGAGCCTAAAACATTGTGGATGATGTGAGTGCTATATAATAAGAACAATAAATAAAAACACCATCATTCACTTTTATGTAATGTGTAAGTGTATAATATAGGGGAAAACGGACTGGAATATTGGGTTTTTATGTAAAAGCATTTTGCACTGTGGCATGGTTTGCTTATTCAATGCACATGAAAGACTGAAAAAGCGAATCTTATTTCGCTGGGAGCGGGTGAAAAAAGATGTAAAATATTGTTGGATTTTTGGATTAATTTGTTTAAGCACATATAATAGACTCACCCTGCTATTCCCCCTCCCCCTCACTTCAAGGACAAACAAAGTGCCCACCCACTGTTCAGCTGGCCCACATACAGAAGTTGCAAAGTAAAAGATAGCATTATTATCATTCTCTAGCTGTCTTGCTTGAAATCCACAACCATTTAGGATATTGTACATTACAAGAGCACTGTTCACTTACTGAATCAATTTGCATAGATTTTAGTTGCTCAAAGGTTATCCTTGGAGGGGTTTTAAAAAACATTTTTTAAATAGATTTGAAAGAAGACTATGCATGTTACTTAGCATTTTGATTCAAGTTTGGCTTTGTAATAACAACATTACTATAGCCCTTGAAATGTGCAAAGCACATTTAAATTAACAATGAGAATGTGCATAGCAGCCATTGACTGTCAAGTGGTGCTTGCTAAGTGGTATATTACTGGAGGTCTGTTTCTTTTTTTAATTGATGCTAAAGATACAATAAAGTGGTCAACATCATATCTTTCCATGCATATGATTACCAAAAATAGAAGGTTGGAAGTCTCTATGTAGCAATCCATTTAAAACTATAAAGGAAGTAGGCTTTGATATTTTTGCCCACTCTTACTTTGCAGCGTAGGCAAAAAAGTTATTGTGACATCTCCAATCAATCCAGTCCTTCAAAATAGTATTTAGTTTCCGTTCTTAGTTCACTGTTAATGTTTCCAATTCACTTGTTCCTCTCCCAACCAGAAGTTTTAAATAATACCCTCTTTTCCCATGTGGACTTTGGAATAAATTTTCACACAATAGCATCATTAAACATAACTAAAATATGCCACCTACTTAATATGTGCACATCCTTTATTACTCGTTGTGCTGTTTTTATATCTTTCCTTTAATTGTGCACCTTTTCTTTATGGTGGAATCCACTCCCAACTATCAAATTACAATGTAATTAATTATAATGCAAAAAAAGTAACAGCATTAAGTTTTTTAGGAATGTTAAGTAAGCTATAGCAAAATAAACTAGAAGACCATTATTATCAAAAGAAATTTTAAAAAAATTGTACTGCTTTCCAGAGGGTCTCTTTAAATATTTATTTTTACTCTTTGTCAAGCACAAGACGTTTGGTATATTTTCTAACTAACGTTGCTAATTTCCTTCTCGATTGTGTACTATAAAATGGTGGACAAATCTACAATTCATCCTAATTTCTATGTAGGTAATCCATTGCCTCTTAAACCAAACCATGCATTCTGACCTTTTTATGATTTGGCCCCAGAATGCAGTGTTTTTCAATTAATTTTATGGCTGTTTTTTCAAATGCCCTTTCAGAGAAAGTATAGCAGCTCTCACTTGAAATCATACATGGAAATATGTTGATAAGCTGTCTAACAAAATAAATTGTCTATATAATTTCATAGATATATTTTTACTGACACTGAAGAGGAAAATCAGGTGAAAACAAACCTACTGTTATGTCACTTGAATATAGAAACTGTCATTACCAGCAGGATCTGTTTTTATTTATTAACTGCTAAAGCGTGCAAATCAGAAATTCAGCCAACTCTGATACTTTAGGTAGTTGCTATAGCAACCTGGCATTTTGATCATCTCACAGAAATTTGTAAAATACCCAGTAAAGACAAAAGTAAACAGAGGGGGATAAATGAGAATAAGAGCATTCATATACTGTATCTGTATAACGTTTATTAGTATCCAGTCATAATGGAGGCAGGCATTATAAGGTGGTAGTTTTTATCCCTGAACATTGTCTTTTAGTAGATTTATGGTGTCAGAACATTGTTGGCAAGGCTGTGTAGTAGATATTTTGAGCATGATTCCAGTACTGCAGATGTCTTTCAAATTCCTACAAAATGCCCATGTGTTATTGTTTCACTTTGTCTAATTGTTGTTTTGTGTGCTAATAAGTGTCTTGTGTGATCACTTCACTTGCACCCATTCATTAGCTGATTACTGCTCAGCAATCAAGTAGTCAATCTACACAAGATTAAATTAAGCAATGCATTAACATTTGAAGATGCTGCATTGCAGTGCAAGTAATAGAAATGTGTACGGAGTGGGACTAGGAAAAATGTATCTAGGTTAAGGGCAATGTGACATGAGGCAAATTTTTTTTTTTTTTTACTGCATTTATACATAGCAACAAAATTCTTGCTTTTTACAAATGTGATTTTAAGAGGTTTATAACCTACTACTTAATCCTATTGTTAAATCCTGGCTGAAAAAAGCAACATTAACAATTCATGGTTAAAAAAAACACATTTGTTTTACAATGATTTTGAAGGGCAACAATTTCTACCTTTTGACAAAAAAACATCTTATTTAAACCTTGCTTTTAATGGATGACATTTACAAGCTCATGGCTAAAAAAAAGCTAGATTTGCATAAGCCTATTGAGTTTGCATTGATTTAATTAGGAGATAAATCTATTATACATTTTCATTAAAAGGCCCAAAAATTTAGACATGGTGATTGGGAGTTTCAACACAGAACTAAAATGGTTTTCCTGCATGTTCATAAGTTTTGGTTTTTGGTTTTCTCCCAGTGCATAGAGACAAAATACTTTTGTAGCATTGCACAACGATTTTAAATGCAAAAACTGCATTAAGGTTGATAATTGAATTTGATTGTTAATTTTTCACAGGGCAAGTAATGTTAATTATTCCTGCATAGATTGCATCCCATTCCTTACACTGTGGTTTCAGCCATGCAAATCTCTGTGTTTTTGTATTCTAGTTGCTGTCATATGATATGCATGCCAAGATTGTACTTAAAATTCAACATGAAGCAGTTATGGACATTTAATTGTTGCTATTTTCTGCAGTATGTAAATATTGTTGATCAGACTATGCATATCATCAACCTAATGGTCAAACCTGTTAATTTTAATGGTGGGGTTTCTGTAACAATACAAGGGTAGTTGGTTTGGTAAATAAAAACATATTTTAATATATTAAGTAGTACAGAAATGAATACATTGCATCAACATGTATTTTCCTTACTGGGTCAATGTACAGTCGGAGTGACCTAAAATTTGGTCTTTTTAAACTATATGGCATTATGAATATTAGCTAACAGTTTATATAAAATGCCATGCAGACCTATTAAAATATTGAAGCCTCGACTGTCTTTTCCAGTGCCTAACCCAAGTCATTTTCATAGGAGCTGTAGATAACGTTTAAAGCTAGTCTTCACCAGTAAGTTGTTGCTGCAGTATCATGTCCTTTCGAAAGACTTTGCTGGGGAAATCATTTAGATCTTCATATTGCAAATGCTTTTTCTCTGTCATTGGTGCATTTGTCAGATGAAAACATAATACTATAAGGCTGGGTTCACACGACAGTATGATGTGCAGCGCATCATACACTCACGTGAAGAAAAAAAAAAGAAAAGAAAAATATGCAGAGCGTATTTTTCTATTGTACTTACCAGCGACAGTGTGAACACTCCCTTGGCATTCACATCACTTCCTGTGTGACGCATTTTGGGCGCAGCATATATATACGCCGGTCAAAATGTGACACACAGCATTCCAGACTCAGCGTATGCTTATCATACGCTGGTGTGTTCGGAACTAGGTAAGTATCGTCGGCTTTTGATGAGCTGTATTTTTTTTCTTTCACACAAGCATATGATGTGCTATGCATCATACGCTCGTGTGAACCCAGCCTAACAGAAAATGTGTCCATGATCTCAACAGCATTTTAAAGGGTGTGTAGAGTGGAATCTTAGAAGGCCATTTTACACAACAACAAAAAAGTTTATAGCTTGTATTTTAATTTTTTTCTGTTTTGTTAAAATTTTTTACTCTAGGTAGAATTGTCTTTTATTTAATCTCTTTTCTGCTATCTGCATTCTTATTTGCTTTTCTTTTTCTTCCTACATCCTGTTCTTTTCTTTTTCTTTCTTCTCGCCTGTTACTGCTTTGCTGTTTCTACAAAACATAGCTGGGTTTGTCAAGTCGCCTATGTCAGAAACTAAATTAACGGGGGATGCCTTTGAGCTGTACTGTGAGGTGATTGGATATCCAACCCCTGAGATCCAGTGGTGGTATGCTGAAGTCAACAGGGCTGAATCTTTCAAACAACTGTGGGATGGTGCCAGAAAACGTCGGGTCACCATTAATACAGCGTACGGCACAAATGGAGTGAGCGTGCTAAGAATAACACAGCTGACCCTGGAGGATTCGGGAACTTATGAGTGTCGGGCAAGCAATGACCCCCGGCGCAATGACTTGAGACAAAATCCATCCATAACATGGATCCGAGCCCAGGCCACCGTAAGCGTCCTTCAGAGTGAGTGCATCATTCTCCAGTTTCGTAGTGGATTGTAGTAACTAGATGAGCTCTGGTCAACTTGTGTGTACCCCACCATCCTCACCAACCTAAACCTGAGATCCTTGGTAAACCATCCTGTTGTCTCGTTATGTTGACCCTTCGATTACTCCTCCATGCGTAGTCATTAGAAGCTACTTTCCACTGCTTTATCCCTTTTGTAGGAATTACAAAAGAAGAGGTTTTGGCCCCTGACACACAAGCCCCCTGTGTTTGTGTGTACGTTTTCTGTCTTTCTACAGGTTCCATGACCCCCTGGTTAACTTCCTTATGTATGTTTTTGTTTTTATTTTGTCTTGACTTTTTTTGTTGATCTGATTCACTTTTGGATTTAACTCATTTTCTTTCCATCTTGAGACAGTTCACGAGTTTTCTACAGTGTTGTAAATGAGCATCAACTTTCAATGTCTTATGTTTGTAAGTGAGCAGAGTCTTTGCAGTAGTCAGGCTGCTATGTTTGTCATTGTACAAATGGTTCAGCTTCTCCCGTTAATTTCAGCTTGTTAGTTTTCAGTTTATTTTTTTGCCTTTGTTGCAATTTTTATTCTTACAACACATTATAGAATGGCTAATTATGCTTTATTTCGGAATTTGATTACATCTTAAACCTTTAAGTGGTGTTAAGAGATTCTATCCTACACTGTTATTCTGGTGCTTGTTTCAAAGGGAATTCTACTTTTTCTTGCTTTGTCGTCATGATGCGTACAGATTTTTTCCTCAAGTTATTTGTCAGAATTCATTTCCAGAATGCCCAGCTTTCCAGTATCTTGATTTTGTCAATGTTGATATTTTTTTTGTTTGCATGTTAGGAATGCAGCTGTGGCATGTTCTAAAATAAAATATTTGACAGCTGTTTTCCAGCAATGCAGGAATGATAGAACGAAATAAAAGACTGATTTTTTTTTCCTCCTGTCAGAACAGCTTACTGCTCTGCTTCACTTAGAAAACAGGAGAAACAAAACAAACCAAAGAAAGCTTGCTACAAGACCATGCAACCAGAGGAAAATAGCTTTCCTTGTAAATCTATGTTCTTTCTCATAAAGAGTCTTCACTAGAAATTAAACACTGTAAAAACCCAATAAATAACTATATTGGATTTGGTTGTAAAGGTAATTAATTTTGGAGAATGAAATGTTTACATAAATAATTACATTGGACCTTTTTTTATATGTGTCCCATTAATTGTTTCTCAGTGGACAACTCATTTTAAGAAATATAAAGATAAGAAAACATAACAAGATAGACACAAGACATGAACTTGGAAGAGTTGGATACAGATGGATGGGTCTCCAAACAGATCAAAAATACAGATTGTTACATGGCATCAGAAGATATAAGTGGCGGACGACAATTTTTTTTTTTTTTTTTTTTTTAATAACATGTGATCTGTGTCGGAAGAATCTTTGTCTTGTCTCGAAATATGAATATGTTGGAAGGATGAAGCTGGGGACACGGTGTAAAAGCATACAGTGGATTCTGAGTATTTCAATGGATGCACAGAATTTTGGATCTACTGTTAAACGCATGGGCTGTTTTTAGTGATCATTTTGCAAATGTTACTTGCACTTGTAACTGCAAGGGGGCTGTAGAGTTATGAAGTACTTACACACTTAAAAAGCTTTAAGATTTATATCAAGTTGAAAGTTGTACTTCAGTACTATTCCTTATTTAAAAGCTAGAGATCAGATTTAATTTGAAAATCTACTCTGCATTCACCTTGTCTGTTGTCATGACTGTTTTTCCGCCAAGCTATGGTTAGTTCCTGTTCCTAATAATGATGCAATCGTCTATTTGCATAATTTGTGTTTATTTTATCAACAGTAAAAGTGGCAAAAAAAAGTAGGTACCATTGAAATCTTTTACTGCCATTGATCCTGCAATGTTCCTGATTAAAATTTCTGTCTAATTTGTTTATCCCAGTTCATTGCAGGTGAAGTTGAGAAAAAGACAAAATGATTATTTAACGTTCTTAAATGCCAAAACCTTTTATTTCTCTTTTGTATCCTTCCCTAATGTATCAGGCTTAATTGTTGCAATGTCAGTAATTCAGTAAATGTTCATTTCATCTATGTAGTTTTCACTTTGTGTTCTGTGTTCGCATTTGTTTAGTGTTCTTTAATGCCTGCTGAGGTTGGAATTATAGTGTTTTGTTTTTCCATTTACTTGAAAACTATGGGGGTTGTTTAAAGGGTGTGATGTGGGGGGTGGCTTAAATGGCTACTTAACTTAAAGGGATATTATCTTTAAAACTTTTAATTTTACATCATTCCCTTCTATCTCTGAAACATCTATAATCTGTACTTCAATCATAAAGTGAGATGGGACTTCTGTGTTGGTAACTGGGCAACACAAATCATGCCCTGTTAACAAAACAGTACCTAAGTCCATTTTTTTCAGAATAAAAATATTAATTTACTTTTCTAAATAATATACATAGTTTTAGTGCTAAAACCATTTTATATTGTGATAATGCCCCTTTAAAGTGCAGGTTACTTAAAATGATATTGAGAGCATTTGCAAATGTTTGTGTATATATGTAGATGTATTTCTTTTAGGTTCTGCTATAGTCCTAAGAAAAGTAGTTCAACAGTTAAAGAAAAAAAGATTCAGTTCAGGAATGAACTGCCCGAGGAATAAACATGCACTATAGAGCACTGCTGTATTTAGTAGTCCTTCCAGCTGATTACTATGTCCTCAAAAATATGGTAATCAGTGCTTGTGGGAGATAGTTGGTCAAGTTGCTTCTGTAGATGGTAGCACCAAAATCTCTGCAGAATGCCAAGAGAGACTTTTCATTCTGTTTCTGCACACTTGTGGCATGATGTTCAATGAAATTTCATCTTTATTGTTATCCTAATGTCAGGGCCAAAGATGTCACTCTGTCTTGCTTCACAAAAGGATTGTTGTGATTGTATTGGCGTTTATGCATATGCGATGCAAATATCTGTCACTCCAGTGGATAATAAAACCAGTCTTTATTGTTTCATATTAAAAACATGCAGCATTCATTGTAAAGCTTCCAATGTGCGTCTCATCCTACGCGTTTTGCGCTACAAGCACTTAGTCATAGATGAATGAAAGTGTTAACAAGTGCTATAGCTTTTCATCTATGACTAAGTGCTTGTAGCGTGAAACGCGTAGATTGGGACACACATTGGAAGCTTTACAATGAATGCTGCATGTTTTTAATGTGAAACAATAAAGATAGGTTTTATTATCCACCAGAGTTCTGGAGATGTATGCATTGTTTAATTGAACAAGGACCAACAAGTGGGACATTTGTACTTCAGAGCACCCAGAGACCATATTAGGTGAGAGTATAAACTGCTGATCATACACTTAGGATTGAACCGCTGATTGCATATATTTATAGAATGTATATTTGAATTTATGCATATGCGCCTTAACATCAGGATAGCAGCAGATATCTGGAAAAGCAGGCTGTGAAAGCAAAGAAAAATAGCTTTGTAATGCTTTATTGCTATTTTAATAGTAGGTGTTTGATGCCTGCCATTAGATCTCGATTAAAAGCAGTGTGTTCAGTTAGAGTAGCTTGGAGGAACATTTACAGGAAAAATATAGCAACCCTTTATAAGCTATTATTTATGGGGAGGAGTTCAAAACGAATAAGCATTACAGTTAACTTTGTATTAAATCATTCCAAGTGGTGGCAATATTGTGATTTTTACATTTAAAACCTAATCTTTTTTTAAATAAAAAAAATTACATCTGGCTAAAACATTCCTAAAACAAAAGAAGCTGTCTACCATGCATCACCATAAATGGCCTGTGACAAGTTTTTTTTTTTTAACTCTAGTTGCCTTCCTTGTCCAAAAGAATATATATTTTATTTTCTTAAATAGAGAAAGATTTGCCCATTTTTTTTTTAACTGCTAATAGTATTGAATAAAGAAGGAAGTACTATATACAATGATTCATAGCAAGCTGTTTAACTTTACTTTTATTACATTCTTCCTGTTTGATTTTCCCTTCCAGAAAGAGGTACCAGCTGTAAAATTTTCCACCAGCAGTTGCCACAGGCAACTGTATCTTTCCAGCCTATGGTCTACTCTAGGCTTCTTCACACACCTGACACCATGCATTGCTTATGCTTGTTTTGCAGAGAAGTATTTGCAGAAAGGCTTGCTTTCTTAGCACTGTATGGGATTCACTACCCCTCTGTTACCACTGCAGGTGACATAGGGGGTAATTCATCAAGAAGTGAAGTGAGCTACGATCCATTCGGCTCACTTCGCTAATAGTAGTATGCGCATGCTGATGTCCTGTGCGCGGACATCAGCATGCGCATTAAAGGGATTCCCGTCTCGGTGAGGCAACACTTTTGCTCTCACTGAGATGGGAATCCCTTTAATGCGCATGCTGATGTCCGCGTACAGGACATCAGCATGCGCATACTACCATTAGCGAAGTGAGCCGAACTGATCGTAGCACACTTCGCTCCTTGATGAATTGCCCCCATAGACATAATCAACTTGTGACATTGCTTTGCTAGTTAGAAAGGTAGGCTTTTGACAATAGAGAGAAACTCCAGTTTGTAATTATCATTATTAAAAACATCTTTGTTCTAAAGGTGTAGTTGTCCTTTAACTGACTTCACCCAGTTTCTTTTTTCTTTAATTATTTTTCCTGCATTTTTCACTTTTTTATTTCCAGTGTTCTCCTTTATCCTTGTTTTCTGCATATCTGTTCAAAATGATGTTTTCTCTCTTTCTAACTGCAGTTCTGTGTGCTGTTTCAGAAGGAATTATTGAGTTAACAATAGTGAAAGTTGCAGGTATTCTTGTAATGAAGAAAGCACATGACTCTGTGATGATACATATATGGAAGCAGTACAAACATCAATTGGTATACTGAGTGCAATGTTGTCTTTCCTATAACTTTTCTTTTTCAGCCTTGGATGATCTACAGTAGACTGATGGCATCTGGCCATTAATAGGTTCAGTATTGTTTCGATTAGGAATGGAAATTACACACTGTAACCTTATTCTGTGTTGTGTTGTGTATTGTCTGACATTATTCTTTTTTATAGTAGTATAGTTTATCAGCTATATTAAGGAATCTCCTTCAGATCAAATGATGTATATGTTATTAAAGGGAACTAAAGCCTAACAATAATTTCAGCTAGAAATGTTCAACCTTATGCAAAGAGAATGCAGAACATACTCAAATGTACAGTAGCCCTATGGATAAATACCTGTGAAGTTGTCAGCTGGGCGACTCCATGTTTGGGTGATTCGTTGTGAATAAGAGAGGTTTCACTGGATCAGAAGCATTACCATACTCTGAGGGGGTTATTCAGGAAGCTCCGAAGTGAGGCGCGTAGTGTTCGCCTCACTTCGGAGCTTTCTGAATAACCCCCTGAGTGTCTCAGGACTCCTGTTTTACCTTTAGGACATGTTTTAAGACCTGTTTAACTTACCTTCTGGTAGGCATATAAAAATTCACACACTGTATTGGGGATGATTTGAAGACACACACTGGTGTAGATTTCACCATTCCTTCCACAATTTTTTTGGAATTATTTTATACTACTGGGCACCATATCTGACTTCTGGATTTTTCAAGTGCACGTTAGGGACTTTCTATATGTTCATATATTTTTTGATAAGGCACTATTGGGTGTCTATTTCTGTTTGCACTTTCTTTTTAGGTTTGTTTAAGCCCTATACGTAAGGCACATCATTTTTAGTCTAAGTTTTTCTGAGGCTTTAGTTCCCCTTTAATGTAAAAATTCTTTATACTGCATATCTCCCTTTTAAATTAGAAAAATACCCATGAATATTTCCTGGTTAATTTGCACCACGAGAGCTAGTAACTTTCAAGCGATGAGCTTACAACTTGTCATTTAACAATATGGTATCCTGCTTCCCCAAGCACTTGTTTTTTTTCCTCTTGGTGCTGTTTGCAACAGGGAATTGTAATTGTAGTCCAAAATATGATCTTTTTGTAATCTGATTGAATAAGCCATGAGGTAAACTTTTTGCAAGTTTATAGCACAGCACTTATGTTTCCATAGAAGCATGGCACCATACTGTTTCTTGGTTCTGGTGCCCTTCTTATCTTTCAGTGGGGTTGGCTTAATGAAAACAGGGTCACTTTTAATTTATGAAAGATTTATCCACTAAACACTATTTCCTCAGATTTGGATTAGGGAGAAGAAATATGGTGTATATTTATATAAATAAGTTGATAAATCAAAATGTATTAAAACTAACACATTTACAATCTGGATATTCTAACTGTAGGAAGCTCTTTTTAAAAAAAAAAAATATATATATATATATATATCTAAGATTCTTGCATTTCAAGATTTTAGATTCCAAAATCTAAAGAAAAAAATAATAAACACCTGGGATCTGAACCAAAAGTCATAATGATGCAGTCATCTCCCAAATCTACAGTATTTTCCGGACTATAAGGCGCACCGGACTATAAGGCGCACTTTCTATGAGCACCTTTTAAGCAATCTTGGTTCATATATAAGGCGCACCGGATTATAAGGCGCAGCACATTACCAGTAAATAAACCATAGCTCAGACCGCAAGTCAAATTTTATTCAACTTACATTGGGTTCATATATAAGGCGCACTTTCTATTTCTGAGAAATTCTCAGCATTTTAAGTGCGCCTTATAGTCCGGAAAATACTGTACTCTTTACCAGTCCCATTTCATCTTTTCATTTAAATCATGATTTTGCTGGTGTAGGTTCCTTGTCTCAAGCTATCTGTTAATTAATCCTATACCGGGTGTCCAGGTTACAGTGATTAAATTTTACTGATTTCTCTGAAGATAGTATCACACCGGTCATAAATTCTTGCAAACCTGCTGATAGCATTTACAGGAAAAATCTTTCCCCACAGGCAAGCACACACACAAAATTCTAAAACATTTCCAAAATATAATTAATAAATGTCCTTTAGAATAAGTGAAATGTTCTGATTGTTTCCATGCGCAATTTTATTTTTTTATTTTGAAGATCATATTACTACAAGTAATATTGAAATGCTGCAGGGGTATGAAATTCTCCACCCCCTGCAAATTTTTTCTTACAATGTCATCAAACACTGCTTCCTTACCTGGGGACAGTGCTTGTACATAAGGTAAGCAATCAAAAGGAGAAGCATCCTTTTCTGAAACTCTGGTGCCCCGTTCTCTGCAAATAGCTTCAGGAGCAGCATGATTCAGACCACTACACTAGAATCTTCATTACTCTGGGCTTAAGGAAGTTACCGTTCTGGCAATACCTGCTTTCTCTTATGTAGTGAGGGACACAGGAACACTGGGTAAAAGGTGCCTCCCATCAGGAGGTACCTTTTACCCAGTGTTCCTGTGTCCCCTTACGACTAAGAGAAACCGATTTATTAATAAGTATTAAACTCCTTTTAATTTGGACTTCCTAACTGTTTTCTTATGGATTAAAAATAATATCCTATTGAAAAACAAATGAACTCACAATTCATTAGCAACATTATTTTGTACATTATATACATTTGGGGGGTAATTCAGGATAGTGCGAAGTGAGGTGCGGAGACCTCGCCTCACTTCGCACTGACTGATCTGCGCTAGAGCAAGAGCAAAAGAGTTACCTCGCCAAGACTGGAATCCCTTTAAAGCGCTCGCTGATGTCCGCGTGCAGGACATCAGCGAGCGCATATCAGTCTCTGGGAAGTGAGGCGAACACTCTGCACCTCACTTCGGACTATGCTGAATTACCCGCTTGGTCTCTGATTCCAAGCCCTGAGGCCACTTTATTCAATGGTGGGCTAATCTTTCCATTTGGGGTTTCTATATTAGCTGAATTGTCAAAGTTGTGTTACATTTTATAATTAGGTATGGCTGATTGTATTAAATGTCCATTATTAGACACAGCAAAGGTTAGGTAGGAGATTTTTAAAGGGAATCGAAAGTGAAAACTTGTTTTTTGTTTTACATTATTTATGCCAAAATCATTTATTTTCTGATATATTGTGTTTTTTTCTTTTTTATTGTCCTGTTATTACCCACATAAGTTATCTCCATATATAGAAACCTTCACCTAAGGTAGAGTTTTTGTAAAATTTTAGTTTTTATACTACTATATGTTACAAATTGTTATTCAGAGTAATAGTGAGCTTTTCATTTTTTTCATTCAGATGATATGCATATTGGTTGTAAAAATTTACAATGTTATCCGACTCCATCGTTTGGAGGTGGGGCAAACAAAAACAAAGTTACAAAAGCTTCTATTTAGGGGAGCTGTTTTGAGACTTGTTGCAAGAACTTGTGTTCATATATGTGAGTCCTAGAAGGAATGTTGTCCATGGTTTAGTATCCCTTTAACCAAATACTGTTATTGTCAATGATTAGCTACAATTTGCTGCCACAACTTTCCTGTGAGTACATCTTGTAGGTTGTATTAAGTGACAACCTATATAGACTAGAAAATGATTCTGCTTCAAGTCTGATAGGTCAGTGCTGCACAAAAGGCCCCAAACTTTATCAACCTTTCTTAATTGGAAATGGTGCAGTAGTGCTGCAGTACAGTGGTGCAGACAACATACTGATCACTTATCCAGTAGCAGGAGCTGTAGGAGGGCTAAGTTGTTAAGGCAATGTGCAGTATCCCTGTAAGTGCACCAAGTTACAGCTGTGACCATGGTTTTTTAACCCCTGATGCATCATTGGCCAAAATGAGACTAACATGACTGTTAAAGGAAATTTTATACAGTGGGAAACATGAACAGTATAAATACTGTATATTCTCAATGGACTGTTTATGGTAGCAGAAACAAGTGTTACATTAGTGATTTAGTAGATTTAAATTATAAAGTTATTTTGTCCCTGAATTATCAAGTGATCTGGTAACTGTAACTTCTTATATGTGCTCTTTATGAGGCCGGCTATCCTAACAGTTAATGAAGTTAAATTATTCAGAGTTTATCACTGCTTCAGCATGCAAACTAACTTTCTTGTGTTGAGGTCTGCAGATATTGAGTGTTTTTTTTTTTCTTTTTCCAGAGCCCAAGATCACTGCATCAGAGGAAATAATTATAAAGAAAGAAACCGGCCCCATTACTTTGCAGTGTAACCTTACTTTAAGTTCTGGGCAAGCAAAACCCGATAGTGGTCACTGGACCAAAAATGGAGTGGAGATTGCAGACACACATAAAACACCCAATGATGACTATAACCTGCAGTACCAGTAAGAGATTGCTAATTTTATATATGAAATACACAAGTGGATCATCCCAGTTGAATTACACATTGCATGGACTGCTTTTTCTTTATTTTTCAATACCTAAAATGCATATTCATTTTTGAATTAGAAGGTATCACCATATTCAATAAAATTATATTAAGGATTTTGTAATAGTGGTTTTGTAGTACTTTTCAGTATTTGTGTTATTCACATTGCATTGGGAAGTGATCCTAGATTAAATTTAGAAAAAACAAATCATGACATCAAAGGCAAATTAAAAAGCAATTGTAGCAGTATTTTCTGACTGATAACTACCATATTTTTCAGATATTTTCCATAAGACCCACTGGACCATAAGGCACTCTTAAAATGTATGCATATTTAAAGAAAAAAATGATGAGGTGTAAATGAAGTTTCATAAAGTGCATCATATGGCCCAATATATGATAATATATACCAGGGGTGGGCAAACTATGGCCCGCGGGCCAAATTTGGCCCTCCAGAAGTTTCAGACCAGCCCGCGGGAGGATATTAAAATGAGGGTGTGGCCTAATGCAATAGGTGTCAGCACGCTAGGCATGCCCCCCCCCCCCCCCCCCCC
>WMED01005437.1:0-11110 GCA_019650415.1 Pipa parva
TTGTTTGCCTTGGCGGGGTTCCGGTGGCTACCATCTTCCCTATACGCAAGAACGTAACAAAAGGTAAGAATTCAGAGAAGAAAAATAAGAAGTGTCACCAGTGTAAAGCTAGCACTAAAATTCGTACCTCTGGATTGTGCTATATACGAAAGAAGTGCAGACTGATACTAATGGGAAGAGAACTGATGCCTGGGGAACCATGACTTACACAGGAAGTTGGAATGAGGTAGTATATAGGTAGGTAGAATGAGGTAGAGTATAGGTAGGTAGAGTATAGGTAGGTAGAAAGAGGTAGAGTATAGGTAGGTAGAATGAGGTAGAGTATAGGTAGGTAGAATGAGGTAGAGTATAGGTAGGTAGAATGAGGTAAGACATGCAAATGAGACACTAAAAGACCAGTTCAAGAGGTAAAATGAGAGTCAGGAGAAGACTGTGGGTTCAAGGCCAAAAATCAGGAAAAAATGAATGAGAAGTAGGTTGCCAAATGTCTCATAACTGATAGATCCAAGGTAATAAGTATTGGCATTTTGATTGTGCAGCAAAGAGTTCATTGGCCACTGGGTTTTGCCACTTAGAAAATCCTAAATTTCCTGAAGTCCTCAATTCAGTTGTGTTCAGTCCATCATCTGCCATTCATTGTCTACAGTGGTATGTTCAGGGTTTGATCCTATGCAGTTTCCATTTGCTGTGTGACATTGGGAAATGTCCTATAACGCTATCTACTTCTTTTAAATGAGGCTGTTTCTGCTCCTTGTTTTTTATTCATTTTTTTTTTTGGGGGGGGGGAGGAACACCCTGGATATTGTATCCACCACTGGAATATCTTTGCCTGCTTTATATCTCATTGATATGTCGTAGTTTTGCAGTCTTAATATCTTCGTTTGCAGACGTGGTGGATCTTAGGGTTTTTGCAGTATATGTTTAGAAGTATGTTGAGAAGTATTTGACTGGGTTTGCTTACACACAACTGGTTTGCAATCACATATATAGTAATCAAATTGTCCATTTCCACAATGAACCAAATTTCCTTCTTAGTTTGAGCATAATTAATTTGGAATGTTTTCATGGAACAATTTTTAAATGTAGCAGGTTTTCCCAGTACAGTAACTGAAGTTAAGCTGGCTTGTGTGTGATGCATCTATTTGAACCAACCTCTTATATGACATCAGAGAATCTCAGTGCTGTTCCCTTTTGTTGTGTTATTAACTTCTTGCTCATCAGAGAGGCCTTTTGTATATTATCATCAGTTATATTTTTTTCATATATTTTGTTTGCTGCTAAAACCAGATACTACTAGATAGTAGTATCTAGACTTTCAGTGGCAAGCAATATTTCCCAAATAACTCTTGGCATCCTTCTCTATGATATATAGTTGGGTTCCTTCTAGTACAATAAACTTTCCTGCACATTTTTGGTGTCAGTGGGAAACCACATTATTAAGACAGAAGCTAACTGGGGTGGATTTTAAATTGCAACAGTCCCTTTGTCATTCCACAGAGGGCTGTAGGGATTGCAGGCTACAGAATGCAAGAGAAATTGCATTAAGATATAATACACTTATGCCAATAACCTCAAAAATATTTTGTCTCAATGCAACAAAGTGTGCTACTGCATACTGAAACTTCCATTCTTACTTGAACATTTCCTCAGCATAGCTCATATTTAATGACACCCAGATTTGTACAATGAGGAAGTTTCTATGGGAACCTACAATATTCAGAACATTTCAGTGGGATTGTACTTTGTTTAATTGGTAGACCATTTGCCTGCAGATGACTTGAAGAGGTTGAAAGTACCCTCCTGGGATACAAAAGGTATGAAATTCACACTATAATAATGCAATAACAGCCAAGCTCTAAAGAACGCACCTGCAAATAATGAGTATTTGGAGAAGGGCTGTCAAGGTTGTTTAATTGACACCTGAACTGCCTCCCTACCACCTTGATATGCCAATTAAATTCCTAAAATGAGAGAGAAAAACAAGGAGGTCATCACAGTAACTATATCAATAGGTGACACATTGATACATCAATGAGAAGTTAAAAATGAAGAAAGAGGCCAAATAAACTCTTCTGTAAACATGAATCATGCGCGTTATAATGTTCACATCACATAAGAGTGGATCCTGTTACAGGGTGAATTAGTTCATACATATAGAATTGTCTCAAAATATTATATAACAACTTGTCAATAAATAAGAAGGTTTTATGATTTAGATACAAAATACAGATCAAAATCGTTTATTGTATCCTCCTGGAGAAAAACAAAAACAAATCCTATGTGGCTTAGTGCATAGGTTACCAGCAAATAAAAAAATAAGAATTTAAAGGGGCCAAAAATATGATAATTTCTCAAATACATTAATTACCATTGTATGCTTAGTATGCAAGTGTTGTCTCATTTTGTTCTAGAGAGCTTTATAATTTCATCAAATTTTTATGAATGACTGAGAATCAGCCAATGAAAGCAATGTGTCTTTGTTCCCTGATTATTGAAAATTCTACATAGCAATATATAGACCATACAAGATGTTTCATGTTTACGGGGAGACCTTGACTAATAGCACAGGGTGGGCCTGCATGATATAATATTTCATTCTGCTGGATCATCCGTACACTGTATGGGGTTCCCTGGGACTGTAGGTCATCAACGTGTGTCTATATCCAACGTAAATTAATATTTTTGATTCCGTGAATTTTATGTTTATACTCTGAATGGAGATTATCATATCAGTATTTGCCTTTCACCAATTAATAAATGATAGATGATATTGAAAACTTTGACGTCTCTAAAAGAGATATCATTTGTCTTGTGATCAGAGATGTTTTCCTGATATATCAGGAATATTTATTAAAAAAAATGTGAAAATTCTACCTCCCCTTTTCAATTTTTTTCAAAATGTATTTTCTATTTCTTGAATAATTTCAGGTATGTAGACAAAAGGAGTGTCATAATGATTCTACAGTTAGACCACTATCTAACAATACTGCTGTACTTTATTTTCCCAGAGCAATAGGAGTGAGCCATTGCTCTGAGGGGGCATAGCACTTATTTCTATACAGCACTGTAAAAATACAGTCCTTTAAGTTGATATTTTGTGTGACTATTTTTCCTCATTGTAGCCAACCCCCCCGCCCCCCCCCCCCCACACTCTTTCACTGCTTTATATGGAACGTTAGATCATATATATTCATGAATCCAGTGATATAAAAAAAAAATGGCTGCAATCAATTAAATCTACTACACATAACTAACTGACATGCCAACATAAATACATTTTTTTTCTCTTGTTACTGGTCTTTAAATTTGAACCAAATTCTTAAATATATTAACATTTACAGTTTAGCAAAATGTAAAATAGTGGATTCATAGATTTAGCCATTTTGGGATTCTTGGATTTATTTTCTGCTGTTTCATTTGTCTAATTCTATCTAGTATTGGCAAAGGCAAACTCTGACCTTGATCGTACTTCCTCTCCCAGATTCCTACTGTTTTATCTCAGGCTTCAACTGCGCTAATCAGGCCACAACAGAAACAACAATGACAAATGACCCTTGCCTGTTCCGATGTCCATGGTTAGGGATGAGATGAACAACCTGTGGCCTTGAGTTGCTATTAAAATACAAGTCGTAGCCTGAGGAAGGCTAACTGATAAAAAAAAAAAAACCCACTATGTAGAGAGTTGATGGATAGTTTATAATTACTTTCTGAAACTGATTTGATTAATGAATTGTTATTAATAAATACCCATATAGTCCCAGATTGCATTGCCATTCATTTCATGGCATCTTTCACCTTCACATTCATTTTTCACATATTTTGCAGACAGTGGCATGCTAGGTTTGCAGCGGGTCTTTGTTTTTTTGCATTTTTTTTCTGTTTTTTCTTCTAATTCTTAAACTTTATGTCCGTGTTTACATTTATGGGTTCATGTTTACATTTATGAGTTCATGTTTACATTTAAGGGTTCATTTTTACATTTGAAGGTTTATGTTTACATTTAAGTGTTCATGTTTACATTTAAGGGTTCATGTTTACATTTATGGGTTCATGTTTACATTTAAGGGTTCATGTTTACATTTATGGGTTCATGTTTACATTTAAGGGTTCATGTTTACATTTAAGGGTTCATGTATACATTTAAGGGTTCATGTTTACATTTTAGGGTTCATGTTTACATTTAAAGATTTATTTAAATGGTCTTCTAGTTGCTAGGGTACATAAACTTAGGAACTATCTGCTGAGTTACATATTGGCTCTGCATACCATAGGTCTAAAATATTTGTTTACCTTGAAATTCATTTTTCGTACAGTGTAGATAGTGGCATATTAGGTTTGCAGCTTTTTTAACTTTTTTTTTTTTTCTAATGATTAAACTTTATGCTCATGTTTACATTTAAGGGTTTATGTTAACATAGAGGGGGTTATTTTCTAAAGTCCCAATTGTTGTATATATAGATGTGAATTCACCAGCTAAAGACAGTCACAGTAGACTGCTTCTGTCACAGTCATGTCTTTATAATGAGAATATTGTCTCAGTCGCGACTTTATTATGGGAAAATTGTCGCAATATTAACTTTTAAAAATTGTCGCGACTTTACAATGGGGATATTGTCACGGATTTGCTAAGGGAATCCGCAGTTTGAGAATTCAAACAGTTGAAACAGGAACAGTTGAACTATAACTAAACGTGGCTCACAAAGACTGTGAGGTTGTTCTGGAGCAGACAGCTGAACAGAAGATATACAGAAAACACATCAATGCTCAGGCAATAGGAACCTCAGCTTTCGGTTTAAACCTCCTTACTCATCATCATGAGAGCCAACAAGAACTGAAGTGCTGGCAGCATCCTGTTGCAAGGCTTTATACGAGGTGATGGATTGCTAGCACATAAAGAATATATTATTCATTTTCAGTTGTTTTTACTTTATAGCGCTTTCTTACAGAAGCCACTAACTGGAATCTCAGACCAGTAATTTGATTTTATGGCTTATAGTATTTTATTCACCAGTGAGTGGATATTAGCCTTTCTCTCGTTGTCTAAACATTGTTTACTTGTTTCAATTCTTTTTTTTTTTTAATTTATAGCTATTTTTTTTTTACAGAAGAGCTCTCTCTAACTGCTTCCCCTTTGCTCCCATTTGATTCACTACTTCCTCTTCAGTATCAGGGAACTGCTGCCCACCTGCTTCTTTCTGAATTGTCAAGTCTGTGGATCAAGTTTACTGACTGAAAATTCCAAATAAAATCTGCTGAAGAGGAAGTAGGTGAAAGACAAGGCACTTCTACAGCATCAGAAAAAAGGAAAAATAGTTATAGCGCCTATAGATCTAGAATTATGAATATTCGATAAAACAATGAATAAGCTAAAATCAATTTTATATATATATATATATATATATATATATATATATATATATATATATATATATATATATATATATATAAATGTTATGTAAAAAATATAAATAAACGTATTGCTAAAACAATATTGTGTGTAAATAAAAAAAATACAATATACAAATTTATGAGCTAAAGTTAAAAATAGAAAAGTAAAAAGATAAGTAAAGGCCAAGTAATCCAATGTGAATCAGATTCAATAGATGACTTTAAATGAAGGGTTCTTGCGCTATACCATTGCAGACCAGGGGAACTCTGCCAAAGGACCCCAACTTCAAACAGACGATAATTGCTGAAATACTCGGAAAAATGTTGGAAGCGCTGGTGAAAAGAAATGAGGAGATGGAAGGGGAAGAAAATAATCCCCTAGTGTGATACATGTCACCTGACGTCATATGTCACGTGACACATCTGGCGCAGGAGTGGGACCTCCCAGTGAGCCCATCAATCCCCAATCTGACACTGGGCTTCTCTAGGAATGTAGCTATGAATTCAAAATCATTGAAAATAAGTAAATAATATTTACTACAAAAATAATGTATTTATCAGCAACAAATAGTACCCTAACTATATATAACTGATAAATAAGTGAATTATTCCATTAAGAATAGGAAAAAAACCTCAAAACTAATCAAGCATACAGTGACGGAGCAATTAACCATCTGCAAATTGCTAAGTCATCTTTTAGAGCCTGTTTTTCCTGACACTGATTTGATATACGTACCGGTACCTGCTCTTTCTAGGGTACAGATTTCTATTACAAGATGAATTTGCAGAAGTCCATTCCCTCTCACACAGGCTTTCTTAGACAAAATAATTTGCACCAGGGATTCCTAAAACAACCAGGCCAAGTACTGCCTATTCATAGTTCACCATTTTACAGAGCACACTACTATGGGTCACCATTTGTTCATGGATCATTTTGTGATTGTAACACAAAATTAATCCATTATATTTTGTATATAAAAAATATTTCTTGCATTGTTGTGCTTCATGGACCCAAAACTATTTTTAGTATCCACTAAATACACAAATATATTTGCAAATGATGTGTTAAACAATATTTAGTGCACACAAAAATAATTTTGTATACAAAGCGTTATTTTGGACATACAGGGCGAAATTTACTAAGGGCGGATTTAGTCCGCCTGAAGTTAATTTCTGACCGCACGTGCGGTATTCCAATCGATTTGCAATCGCACGATCGGAATTGCGCTCGATTTGCGATCGCACGATCAGAATTGCGCTCGATTTGCGATTGCACGCAAAAATACCGCACGTGCGGTCAGAAATTAACTTCGGGCGATCGTTTCGCCCTTAGTAAATTTCGCCAACAGAATTTACTTTTTTGTATACAAAATGACATTTGTGTGCACATATCATTTTGTACACAAAAAGCTATTTTGTATGCAGAAAATTTTAATTTCCGTTGACAAAATGTTTTTCAGTGATCACAGAATTGAATCTAGTGTGCGAGTGTCTGCAAGAGAGGGGTGTGTCTAATAGAGCAAAATGGTGGCCATGCATTGTTAGGGAACAATGCTATGCAGGAGCTGTGAGCGTGGTAAAGCAATCACAAGGTGTGACACTCACAATCTGTGAGTTTCTGATAAATCCGACTTTGTAAGCTGTTCACAGATAAACATATCAACAAATGCAAGGAATAAGTGGACTTCTTATTAAAATGAGCAGTGAATCAAACAAGAATCAGTAATATATTAATATGTGGATGTCTGTCTGTCCATCTATGTCTATCAAACAATTGGACAGTTAACTCAAGAGGCAGAGTAATCAAATGTACAAAGGAAGACATAAATTGACTCTTCCCTAGTTGATGTGCTAGGTTTTTTTGAAAGGAATATTTCTTTGTATTTGCTATGGATATTCCTCTAGTAGATAACAGTTGTAGAACTTGTAGTCTCCAGTGCCTTAACCTTGTAGAGTAGTCTCACTTTTTATCAAGGTGAAATAAGATGGCTTTTTTATCTCATATCTCATGGAATTAAAAATTATTTGAATCATACAACACTACTCAGTTGAAATATAATACATATCAAGTAGAAATAGAGGACATTTTATGATGATGAATCTTCTACTGACTCTAACAAAACAAAGATTTCAGTTATCAAACTTAGTTTCCCATCTTCAAGTTCTTGCCAGAACTGATAAGGTTTGGTATTGTTTATATCACCAGACAAAATCAAATTTGGATGACCTTGTCTTGCTAATCCAAAGTCACAGGCTAATGACAAGAGACTATCTCAGCTCTGTAAGTGCATGGAAATAGAATTCTAATTCTAACAAGAATGATGGACTACAACCAATCTTGATTTGGACATTAGAACAGATGAAAAAACATCAGGGCATATGAAAACATTATTTATAGTTCTGAGACTGAGATTCATAAAGATGTGATTTATATGACACAGGACATTAACTACAACAAGCTACATTTCTATGAAAGTCTAGAATTGTAGGTTCATTTGGTACATCATGCTGTGACCATCAGCAGTAGCAGCTGGTTAGTTTATTCAGGTGCCAGGCTTGCGAGTCTGTGTGTGTGTAATGACAAGATGCAACGGCAACGGTAATCATTCTTCTTCTCTCTTGCCTCTTGTGCATATTTCATAGCGTCTGCGAAGGAAAAAATGACAATGCTGTAATTAGTGCATGCATAAATATATATTTAGGAGTGCTGGGTAATCCTTTGAATAGACACTTGTCAGAAAGCTTGAACTTGAGCTCCTGAGTATATTTCTAGACCTGTCCTTCATCCTTTTGATAGGATTCAGCAGAAGGGATTTGGCAGAGTAGGAGGCAGCAGAAAACCACAGGGACTTGGCGCTAGCTGTCCCTAGGGCGCAGAGTCTAAGCAACCCCCCAGTCTTCACCTTTGAACCCAACAAGGGGATATGGGCTTTGCTGCAGAGAGTTTCCAGGTCTAGAGTAGCTAACGACTGATGGAACCTACAGGGAGTACAGCAAGCCAGAACTGAACCTATATGGGTAAAGCTGGGTAGCAGGTTTACAGGCAAGCAGAGATGACAGTAGCTTCTGGAGCAGGCAGGAGGGATAACTTGCTTCAAGAACTGGCATGAGACTTTATTAGAAATATCTGGATCAAGCATGAAACAGATAACAGGAGCAGAAACTTAAACTTATAACAGAGCCCAAGATACAAGCAGGTTGTAACTTATAATCGGGCGCAGAAACTAAAGAGTGTTAGCCTGATCCTGTGCCTACTCACATTAGATGCGCATGCCCATGACATAGCCGCGTCTGGCGCACATGACCGCGGCATATTTACTTCAATAGCGCATGGACATGCGCAGTTGCGAGGATAATTCTTCATACTTACCCCTACCCAGTCACCTACTGCTGGAGTTGACTTACTTACCCTGTACAACTCCACCCCATTCAGTCTTTATGGAATATGTAGTACCATTCTCTAGACAGACTCCTGGCTTGTTCCATGTTTTTCCTTTGACTAGGCATAACTAGCCTGTCATCTCTGTACTGCCTGGCATGATTTCAGAATGTTTTAACCTGGCCGCAGTCTTTTTTCATACAATGTTCTAGAATTTGTTCCTAGCACTCTTGTGTTTTGTAAGACTTGGTGTCATTCGTGTTGCTGAAAGATTTTCCTGAGGTCAGAGGGATCTGTATCCAGTGATGGTTTCATAACATATTTTCTACCAGGTCATGTAACATTATATTGCCTACTAACATTAAATGTGTGATCTAATGGGTGGTTCTGAAAAATGAAAGAGGGTCATCGGCTTTGCATTACTCTGCTGAAATATCACCCTCAACAATAACACAGTTGAAGAATAGAAGGCTTATTCATCAAAGTGCACATTCACCAGGTGTAGCCAATTCACTACTCCTTATTTAATAAACAGCATATTCCCTTGGCAGAGATGCAAACAGCAATGGATGGCCAATGTTTTTGACTGTTAAGGGCGAAATTTAATAACCTTGGAAAAGCCCAATTTCGCTTTTCCGATTTTATTCCCATGAGATCTCGGAAGTTTCTCGCAGTAAATATCGCAAGATTTTTTCGAGCGATATTTACCGACCGAAACTTTTCAATTTAATTTTTCAATGGTAAGGTAGCCATACTTTACATTAGTAGTATGGCTACCTTCTTATTGAAAAATCGAGATTGAAAAACAGAATCGAAAGTTTCTGTCTGTAAATATCGATCAAAATATTGTAGAATCTTTTTTTCACTCGCAACAAAACTGTATTTTATATTAATTGTGTACTTGGCAAAATAGTGTTTTAGGCAGTGCTATGATTTTTAGGACTAAAAGACAAGCATTAAAATGTATCCTTATACAGTATATATCAATCATATGCAGGAATACTCAGTTATCATGCTGGTTCAAAACTTGTGTACTAAACCCAGGGAAATTACTGGTTCAGTGTCCTAGGGCATTGAACAGCTGAAAGCACATTGTAGAAGTAGTGAGCAGCATTTTTGGGTGGTCCTGGATACACGAGGGGAAAATTCAGAAAAGGATAGGACGCTTTCTGGGAGAACTTGCTGGTTTCTTCAAAGGTCTAGCATTTGCTTAGCAATCTTGAAACTTCTGAGTAAAACCCAGCAATTTCCCAGATGTAACTTAAGTGTCCTTTTAATCAATAAACAAAAAAAGCACATGGCCACTTAATAGTTAGAGGGATAAGACAATAGTCATTTTTATACATATTGATCTGAATCTGCAACTTTAGTCCTGTACTGTTTACAAAGTTCTTTTATTTGCATGCTTGAACTGTTTATTACTATTTCATACGCTGCTGAGAGAGCTTAGAGATCCACTCATTCTGAAATCTTGTCAACCATTTTATTGCACACAGTCACTGGGCATTCAGGATCAGAAGGGACCACACTGGGCACAGATAATGGTTTATACATCAAAGAAGAATAGTAAACTGCCCTACTACATGATCAGCATATGAATCCACATGCAAAAACAGGCTTAAAAGAGGAAGCAGGATTATGAAAATAATAGGGGTATAGGTGCTTGGGTTGAAAAGCAAGGAGACCCAGTCACAAAATTGCTTGCTTCTAATAATGCCACTGTATCTTGTGGTTGTGACAGATTATATGGTAAGGAGGTACATTATATATAGTGAATAAACGATCCTGTACTGTAACTCATAAGGATAAAAATATTTCTTGATTAGTATTAGAGCACTGGTCATAGGGACTGCAGATCTAAAACCTCTGTTACTATACTACATGAGGGGATACTCTGATTTTATTTATAACAAGATTGAAGTGCAACATTTACATATTGTGAAAAGGTACCTGTGAATGGCATCACCCTCACAAACCATAAAGTAACCATGATCTTGGAGGGGTTATTTAGCCTCTGCCATACCCTAAGTCCAGGGAGGGCAATGTTTTCTTGTATTGGGCCGGTTTAATAAACTTCAACTATGCGGAGGGCCGGTAACATACCCAACCTTTCACCATACTACACTGCCCCATAGTAACCCCCATTCCTCATACTGTGCTGCCCTCAAAATCCCGCTATCATGGTGCCCCAACCTTCCTTTTCCCTGTCCTTACCTACCTCTTCTTTGGTCTGGCCCTGTCTGCTGTAGCGCTTAGCACTACAGCGTTTCTCTCTCCCTCCTCCAGCACCGTTTCACTTCCTGTGAGCTGATCACAGGAAGTTAAAATCATTGCTGAGGAGAG
>WMED01005438.1:0-17588 GCA_019650415.1 Pipa parva
TATGTACATAAGGACATACAAGGATTGAAATTACGTTACTCTTCTCTCCAACATATATGATATTATGAATAGGTAATATTACTACAAAGACTAAGTAAGTAAAGTTCAAGAATCATAATATAATATAATAAATAAAGTACTGTAGAGTGAAAGTGCATACCAGTGCTGATGAAGCAGTCAGTTTTAGAGCAATTTGTAGCAATGAGGAGCTAAAATGACAGTACCAATCTAGTAGAAACAAAGGGTAAGGGTAAGAATGGAAGCAAACACACTTAAGCGCATCAGTTACATATTAGGAGATTAGTTAGATACTAGCGGCTATATTCTTTAAAGGACACAATAATTTTTGTCATTTTTCACACCTGCAATTTTTTTTATTAGATTGCTAATCATGTATCAATTATAATTTCACTATACTGATTAATGTATGGGTGAAATTGATTAAACTTGGAAAGACTGCTATCGCTCGTCTTTAAATCTCATCAGATTTCTTTTTTGAGTTTTCGAGATCGAGTTCTTTGATCTTGATTTTTCAAAATTTTTTCGATGGAAAGGTAGCATTGCTAGTAATGTAAAGTACGGCTACCTTTTTCATCGAAAAATTCAATTGTAAGACTCAATCGAAAAACTCGAGCGATAATTTCACGGGATCAACTCGAGATGATGGAGGTATGATGGTGGGAGGGCCTAGGGCAGATTTTGCACAAGAGCTAAAACCAGTATATGTACACCATCAATCATACCTAATGCAACTATTCCCTACTCCTGTCCTGTTGTATAAGAATTATCTATATGACATGAAATGACTTACTCTGATTACCATTATCTGAAAACTGGTGTATGTAATCTCCTGTTGTTAAAGAAGTACACTTGGGAATAACTATATGAACACAGATCTATTGTATGGTTACTGTGTTCTTCTCATTTTGTTTTTATTTTTTGTGGTCTATAAAGTTAAAAAGTCAGCTACATACTTAATTTCCCTCATTGCTGTAACAAACAGAATGCCTCAACATAGAACAATGAATGGCCCGGATGGTTTCAAAGGGCCGGGGGCGTGTCTAGTGTGCTGACGCCTACCCTGTTTTTACATCTTGCCGCTTGCCGATCTTAGGAGTCTGGAGGGCCGGATGAGGCCCGCAAGCCGTAGTTTACCCAGGTCTGACATAGAGGAAGGCTGTTCAAAAGTCAAACAATCCAGTGATTGATCATTGCTTTTCTATGAAGGTCAATCCACCAAATAAAAATATTTTTCTTTAAACTGTATCCCGAATCATGTAAGACAAAGCAAACATTGTTTATGAAAAATCAGATCACATTAATTTATTTAGTGTAGGACTTTGAAATACAATTCCAAGATTCTTCATATTATATATCCTGATAAATAATTTTTGCCCTAAGAACTGGATTGGAAACTAGGGTGTCAGAAATTATATTTAAGTCAAAAAGGTCGTTTTTTACTGATAAATTCTATTTAAAAAATGTGAAAATTATTGAAAATTCGATGGTGAATTTTCTATATCGCGATATTGAATTTTTTCAGTCAAAAATGATCTATATTATGGATTTTCCATAGGGAAAAAAAAACAGATTGAAAAGTTTTGATGGAATTTTCGATATCGCAAATTTTCGATATCCCGGTAATCGAATTTTATATTTGTATAAATTACTATTAGATATCGCAATATCAATATTTTCAATTTTTATAAAATTTTGCATCCCAAAATATGGAAAAAAAATAAAAATCTTGCATTTCAAGTTTGTAGTCTGCAGTGGGTGTGAATGTTAAATATACTATGTTCGCTTTGAATTCCTGTACGTATTATGTAATAGCTGATCCTGACATAACCAAATGTGATTTTGTTGTCTGTACAAGGATTTTACCTACTATATTCTGTGATCTAGAATTCAATATTTTGGGCCCCATTTGTAATACGATAATTCCAGACATATTCTGTCCTTCTGCACACACGGTTACCCGATATGATGAAGTTTTCCAAATGATGCTAACTTTTTATTTAATGTGACAACTTAATTGCACAGCACAACTGGAATCAGATAAAAGCCCTTTCGTTATAAATAAGATCAGACTGAAAAGTTGTTACATTTTTTTTTTTTAATTAAGAACACAATTTTCTTCTTGGACTTAAAGCTCAAGTTAAATATCTCAAAATGCCAAGAATAAAATTATTATTATTATTAAAATTATTATATTATTAAGGTTACAAAGTTGGCTTCTCCCCTCCTTTTTTTTCCTCATTTGTTTTACCCAACATATTTATAGACTTTTCAACTAGTTTTAACAAACTGGGGAAAAAATGTCTGATTGAAAAATATCAAAAATGGAATGGTTTTGTAATAATTGAAAAGTTTTTTTTTTTTGGAATTTGCTGGGAGTTGTTGTTCAGTAAGATCCGGAGAGTGTCACGTGTTGCCCTAAGTCCCCCGTTTTCTAAGATAATCAAATGTCTCTGATTAGCCTTTCATTTAGTCATTAATACTCTTAAATAATAAATACAAAAATTGCATCATTTCTTTAGAGGGGTTATTTGGGACGAATTTGCCTTGTGTAGTGAGTGACTTGAAGCTTCTGCATCACTATGATCAGGAAGACACAAATTCACTTCTTATTCATGAAGCGGATGATTTCAAATAAGTGGGCGTCGTCGGACGCTGTCAGATGTGTAGTGCAGCATAGTAAGTCAGACAATAGTGGGATGTTGAGTCATGTGAATTGTGGTGAATTCCCCTAGTGAAGGGCAGTGTCATCGTCCTCACAATGTCCCATTAACTGTATTAATTGAATAACACATCCCTTTCTATGCCATCTTGTCGCTAGTTCATGTTGTCAGTTTGTCGCAGATTTTATTGTCGTTTTTGAATAAACAGTCACTTTAGGCAACACTGGAGCCCTGCCATCAACCCCCCCAAATTTGCCACTCTGATGTGGCAAAGTCAAAGGATGTATTCGGAGCAGTACACCTTTCAGAATTCACTCCTTCAACAGACTCCGTCGCTTGCTGGATAGCCAAATTACCTGTGCGAGTGTGATATGAAGAACTCCATGATGGGCAAAATTTAATAAATTAGGAAATGGACGATTTCACCTTTCCGAGTTTATTACCGCAATATCTCAGGTAAGTTTTTCATGGAAAATATCGTGAGATTTTTTTTCGATTGATATTTACAGACAGAAACTTTTCGATCGAATTTTTCAGTGAACTACTAATGTAGAGTATTTACGTTACTGTAAAGTATTTTATCTTTTGTTGGCTGGATGCTGGAGAAACTGCCATGATTAAGTGCCGAAGCACGAAACGCGTAGGCCTGGTTATCGCTTGTTTTTAATGGACTTACAGTAAAAGAATTCATTTAACGATTGGGAGTGCCGGATTTTCTTTAAAGGATTTCCATTGATATTTAAATCGCCTGTATCCTGGCACCCCTCATTTACTCTTTTGGGATTTGAGCGGTTGTTTGGCAAATATTGTTTTTGATTGGATGCTGGAGAAACATTATAAATTACTCTCACAGTCTTTTTAATCCGTCTCTCATAACTAGTCTGCCCTCCAAATCTGCCTCAGCTACTTCTTATCACTTTTGGTGTGGACTTTAATATCGTATTGTCCCTGCCAGGTTGCTGATTGGTTTAAATGTTCCTGTTCCCCCAATCAGCAAGCTGCAGGAAACCATGCCATATATTTTGCCTCTTATATAGAAATCTAAAAGGCAATTAGGCTTAGATTAATAAACTTTACTTGCCTATTAACTTGAATTCTAATGTCCATCCTCTTTCCATCCACCTGCTGTGGAACTAGCTCTTTCAACATTCCACTCACTCAGTACTGATGAAATGTATTAAAATTGGAAATTACCGATATCACGATATTTATATTCTTACCGTTATCGCGATATCGGAATTTACCGATATCAGTATCGCGATAGCAATATTTCAGCTGTTCTGCAATTGAAGTCAATGGTGTGGCTGAAATTAGATATTGGTAAAAATTTCCGATATCGCGATATCAATATCACGATATCGGTAAAACCCGTTCGATATCGCGATATCGGTAATTTCTGATTTTAATACATTTCGCCCAAGTGACTGCATTTGTTATACAGCAGAGCTGTTCAGCAGTAGGCTTGGATGGAGTTGTTTTTGGCCCTCATGACCTTAGACCCATTTTGCTAAAGAACTCAACACAATTTATATTATGACATTATCTGATCCCATGCATGTGGCTACAGATTTCTGTGTTTCTGCAAAAAAGTACCTGGACAGCAGTGATCTTCAGAGAAATGTTTCCAGGTTGGTGTAGTCATTCTGAGATTCACTGCTATTTCTCCTAGAAGGTAAATTCATGCACCTTAAGATCAATTTTTGTTGTAAGTACAGCTTATTTTTTTTAAAACCTGTACCACCCAAGTTCAAAGCTTGACCTCTTATTCTAGTACATCTCTTCCATGAAATGTGATTTCCTTTTCTACTCTGTTGCATTCCATAGCCCTGTACAATAAACATGTTTTATTAGGTCATATCCTGAATGGTTCTGTTTCATTTAGTTAAAGCAAGAATGGAAACCCAACAGATATATTTTTCTTCCACTGTGTATTTACAACAAGGGACAAATTAGCATTTAGTTATTCAGTAAAGATGCCCTAGAAACCACTGGAAAGGGATTTGCTATAAAATCGATACAATACTATGCTAAACCAACTATGACAACCAATTTGTTGTTTTGTTTTAATTAATAATTTCTACGATAGACCAGTAAATGCTAACTGCTAAACAATATTATGGTTTATAAGATCTGGCCATTTACTATATTCACACTTTGGGACTCTTTGTCGAAAGGATGAATTCACCTCGCTACAATTCGAGTCAAATCGCCAAAATAGTTGTGAATTCACTTCTCACTATTGACTAAGTGAAGAACATGCTTGTCAAACAGGCGGACAGTGGCAAATGCTGTCACATGCCTAGTGTGGCATGTCAGGCATATAGAAGTAGAATGAGGTCATGTGGAATGAGAATTTAAAAAGTGAGTGGCAGTGATATCAGTCTCATTTTATCCCATTAACTGTATTCTGAGAATATTCTATTTCTATGTCACCTTGTCCCTAGATCATGTTGTTATTCAGGGGGTAATTCAGCAAGGTGCAAACTCACCTTGCGATCCTTCGCACAGACTGTTATGCGCTCGCTAATGTCCTGCACGTGGACATCAGCGAACGCTTTAAAGGGATTCCAGTCTCAGCGAGGCTTGACTCGAGTTGCCTCGCGAAACTGGAATCCCTTTAAAGCGTTTGCTGATGTCCGCATGCAGGACATCAGCGAGCGCATAACAGTCTGTGTGAGCTGAGGCGAAGCATCGCAAGGTGAGTTCGCACCTTGCTGAATTACCCTTTTAGTCACAGTTGTCATTGTTACTTTAAATAGTCGCCTTATGTAACACCGGAGCCCTGCCATCAGCCCCCAATTCACCAGTCTGAAGTGACGAAGTCAAACAGATGAATTCGGAGCAGTTCACCTAGTCGCATTCGATCCTTTGACACACTCCTCTGCTTAGTCTATAGTAAAAGTACCTGTGCAGGTGCACGCAAAATGATGTAAAGAGCTTCGTAAGTTCATGACTATCATAGATGCCCAAATTGGTCGTGTATTCACCACTTCACAGAGTTTATTCAATAAGCAAACATGGGGAAGTGTCAAATAGATGTGACTGTAGACCTCTACATGACTATTTGGACTTTGGACAATGAATCCCATAGGGCCTTATTTTGCATTCATTCAAAACAGTCGAGTACAAAGAAGGTAAGTATGAATGCACAGCCCTTAATGAGCTTTGTATGTGGTGCTAGTCATCTAATGAGCCAGGCTGAAGCTTAAAAGTAACCTAATGAATTTGGGAGGTATTTACCCCCTGAAACGTTGTTCAGCTATACAGTGTATTACTGGTCAGTAAACAATTTTGGTTATACACCTTACATTTTTGTGTGTGTGCAGCCTCTTTTCTTTTTACTACCGTATTTATTCACAAGAAGTTACCACTTGTTCAATTGTTCATATCCAGAAAAGACCATTATTTCCTGTTACATTGAATATTACTGATATTAAAGGCTCTTGCTTCCAAAAAATGTAAGGAAATTGATTTATATATAAGGCAGCTCTCCATCAATGGCATGTGACCATATACAGTAGATATAAATAACTGCAAATGCATTGAGGACTTGTTCAAATGCAAATTTGTGTACGAATTGATTGCAAAATACTGCTCTTACATTTCCCTACTGTGTATGGCCTGCTGGAATCTGTGCTTCATGAATATTACATTGTTGTGTGCTTTCTAGTGAGTAGCCGTGTTTGGGGTGGGGTAATTACACATGTGGTGGTGACCCTTTAAATGTATTTTGGCCACAGATTTAGCTGAGGCAGTGGTGTCCTATTAGTGCATCTGCATGGTTAGAATAAATAATATTATGCTATGGCAGAAGCATCTGTCTGTTATGGCATCTTCCATAAGTTTCAGCCATTGTAACTGATCATTATCCCAACCATAAATAAATGTATCTATCTATTGGCATTAAGAAAGGCACATCTATGTATAAAACCCCTACTGCAAGTAGAACCCATCAGGAAGGTGGTAATTAAGTGGTGGGATTCAGAAATATAGTCTACCATCCCCCAAGTTTAGTCAATTTTTTATTAGGCTCACTATTGTTTATGGTGCAAAACACAATAGCCTGTGTGGATTATCTTACAAGGAACAATAGAGACTATTTTACCAGCTCAGCTAAAAAACAGCTAGTGTCCCTAAAAGTAGACTGTGAATATCCCATTTTTACATCAACAATCTCTTCCACCCATCATAATGACTGTGTGAGAGTGTTTGTCCGCCTTACCCCTCCAAGTGGAAGACTTATACTATAGATATCCTAGCATTGACTGAGCAAGGCATTAGAGGAAGTTGGTTGTTCCATTTTACACCTGGAACACGGGACTCAGTGTGGTGATCTAATTAGTGGATATACTAGCAGTCATCTTTTCCACTCAAGGTTCAAGGGTAAACCTGAGATGGTACAATCCAATTCTGTTAATTCTCATTAAAAAAAAAGCTGCCCTAATATTATTTATGCAAAACAATAGATTTCCGGCACTCCCGTGGGTAAAAACATGACCTATGATTAAGTGCCCAGCACGAAACGTGTTAGGGGGTGCCTGGAATCGCCTTTGATTTTAACTTTGTTACTATGATCTGCTTTTAACTTGATTAAATAAAAGTTTGTTGTTTTTACCCACGGGAGTGCCGGAAATCTATTGTTTTGCACATTTGGAAGGCTTCTATATCCTGTGCACCCCGGATCATGCAGCTAAGGATCGTTTATATGGATCATTTTTACTCTTAACCAGGATTGAGCGAGGACCATTACCACTAATATTATTTATACCTGTGTCTGTGCTCCTGGACTTGTGCTTATGTATAAAAGCATTAACTTTCTATTTTTTATGATTACCAAAATCCATATTCTTGTTACACTGCTGCTTCAAGGCACATAGTAAATACAGGAGAAACAGCCTATTTTTAACGATAGCAATTTTTTTCTCCTATTTAATAAACTGTTGTAAAACAATTTTATTGAACAAAAGAATTCTCCACCCTCAGGCTGACGTACATTCATTGGTCCTGTCACGTAGCTACATCCCATCGAAAAGGGATATCCATCTGTAATGAAAGGGACCCTCATAGAAAAACATAGCAAAGTGTGCCTCTGGTCAACAGATGGATATTTATTGATGATTTATTTCGACGAGGAAACATTTTTTACTGATCCTTAATAAATCAATGAGATCAAAAGGTAAAGGAAAATAAAAATTGATATCGAAATGGGGTAAAACTAATCAATATGGTCAAAGATGGTCTTGATAAATAAGCCTGTGAGTAAGCCAGTCACATGTTAAATTAAACACACCTTTCTTAGACATCCAATTTTTGATAAATGGACATTGAGGAGCAAGGTTAATGCAAGGGGGAAGCGAATCACGACTTAGAGAAATGTCACACTGAGTGTTTTGTTTGTTTCTCTGCATTGACAAAACAGTATCAAAGGGCAACATGGGCCTTGGCGCTATTGTTTCAAATGCTCTGTAGATATGGAAATCCAAAGAAAAATGTGAAGCAACAAAACAGCCAGTGTGACCACTGTCATTGTCCCAAGAAATAATGATCGATTGGCAGCACATTCGCAGTAACAATGCAGTGTAAGTTATTAAAAGAAATGAATTACAAAACTAACCTCTTTAGAAACACAAAGACAAAGAGAACCATTGCTACAAAAGTCAATTTTTTAATAATAGAAATGCAAGTCACAATGTGATTGGTGCCAAGAGGAAAAGGTAGGAAACAATGTACACAGAGTAAAAATGATAAATAAATCCAATAAAGCCACAAAGGTTTTTAACATTATTTATTATGGCTTTGCAACTACCTGTATCCCATTGGATAATAGAATTTTAAAACTCAATTAAATGAAGTACATTGGAGACATCTTCACTCAGTTTTGGAGTTGTGGAGAAAGAACAAACAATATGTTTTTTTTAACAATGACAAATGCTATGAATCACTTATAACTTTCGCTTATGTTTCAATAGTATATACCCATGTGACCCTGACAGGCATATATAAGAACAAGGGGGAACTGTATCAAGTGGACTTTATTCTAATAGTAAAAACAGGCGCTAAAAAATAACAGTGTATTTACCATTAAAAGTGCACCTAATGATAACTTCGATTTTTGCGTAAAAAATATTAGCAATTTGCGTCCTTTTTTACACTAATTATTGGTTTGTGTAAAAAATGTTAGCAACATCCATACACAAATAGAAATTGCCAACATTTTTTACACAAACAAGTCATTATTGGGAAAAAAAAAAGGATGCAATATAGGAATTACTAACGTTTTTTACACAAACGTCTACCTGGTTCTCTAACGCCAGGGTTCAGGCAGGCGTTAATTTTACTTCTTATAACAGGTCTTAAAATTGTTCTAACCTTCATAAATCAACTGCACCTGGTTTTAAACACTGATTTTCCCAAAAATAAAAAAAAACAAGCGCAGCTGTTGCAAAATGGACGCAAAGTGAATGATAAATTGCTAATTAAATGGGCGCAAATTGCTAATAAATGGACGCAAAGTAATCTGCATCTATTTTTTACGTTAACACTACTTGGTACATTTCCCCCAATGTACTATTAACATATAAAGTAACTATGCTGTTCTTTAGAACCAATACCAGTTTTGGTAGAAAAACTTTATTCGTTCCCCAGCTGACATCCCAGAGGCTTAATGAAACATCCACAGCTTACACAATGGTCCCTTGTGTCTTACTTTATAGAAAAGAAAGAAAAGTCTTCATTAAAACTTAAAGGGGAACTAAAGTGCAACCCTTCTAAGGGATGTTTTGCTAATAGATGCCCAAAAACATTTACCAGTTGTCCTGCTGCTGGATCCTGCAGTATTTCTTACAATAACTTTTGCTTGGCAATCATCCTCTCTGCCGACTTCAAACTCCTGCTACTGCCCTGATTCCTGGGATGCACCACTGGTTTAGGAATGTGCAGAAGTGTTGTTAGGAACCAACAGGGATTCAGTACATTCCTGAATCCTCTGGATAATCCAGGAAAAGTGACAGAGACATAAGAATGACATCATAGTAGATTTCCAGACAGAAGTTGTTAGAAATCTTCAGTCAAAAGCCACAAGATCACAGCAGTAGACAACTGATAAATATGTTTGGGCATGGGAAAGCAAAACTGTCCTGATAAGGCTGACACTTCAGTGCTTCTTGAAGTGTGTATGTTTCTAGGCATTAAATGAATTTGGTTACAATTTGAAATGTACATAAAAAACAAAAACAAAAAAAAAACAACTCCTAAATGTTTATAGTAACAGAGTGTATTCATTCTTAGATGCATCTAATAATACTTCATAAATGCTATGTGAGTTTATATATACGCATAGGTTGCATGTGCAAGGTTGGTTTTTCGTCCATATGGCTGTGTGGTGCTTGAATTGTAGTTAATGGCAATTCTTGATGTGCCCATATGTGCAAGCTGCTTTATTTTCCTGTACTTGTGTGTGTATTACCACATAAGCCTACAAACTGTGTGATCTTCTTATGCTTAGCTGCATGCCTTGTAACCAACTTAAAAATGACATGACTTGACATGTAAATGCATACAAATGCATTCAATCTCACAAAACATTTGCCTAAATTTATGATGGTATAATCATATTATATTTGAAATGAACACCAACGTGCAAGATTCAAATAAAGAAAATCATGTAAATACAATGTAATGTATGAAAACATAAACATGGAAACAGACGTACTGTTAAGTAATTTAAAACATACAATTAAATTAATACTAAAAGCAATCAATATGAAATCATAACTTGCACATTTTTATCATTTTTTTTTTCTAATCCTATACATCACCATTTGTTTTAATCTCTCACTTACTATCCTTAGCACTAAGCAAAACACGTATGCCAGATCCATTGTGGTTTTTAAATAACAAATCCCAGCATGCCAATGTTCTAGGTGTTCTAGTTCAGGACAGCTGGAATGCGATGGTATTCATGTGCCTAAAGCAGAATCTCCATTCAGGATGATTTTCACATTTTTTTTGTGTATAAAATACTCAAATTTGCTAAGGAATTCTTCTCAAACAATGTACAAGGCCCGGCCACCTATAGATATTGCAAAAGGTTATTGTTTTCTGGACTCAAAATGTAAACAGCACTGTATTTTCAAAAAAAAAAAAAAAAAGTTTAATCCGAGTAATATTTTGTTCCGAGTGACCTAGAAAACAACCTAATTGTGCCCCACACACCAAAGAAAAAAAAAGTATGTTAAATATTATTTTGTTTTTGTAATAAAAGAAGTCAAGAAAGTTTAAATAAATAAAAATGGAATAGGTGCAGATGTATATACAAACTATTCCAAACAAGTCTGTAGAGATTTGTAAAAGTCAAATGAGGTTTGTTTTACTTATTTGTACAATACACTGCTATGGTATCTGTTCCCAGAGATTGAATTTCAGTGACTTTCAGAAGACCTGTCATCTCTTAGACTTCCGAGCAGTTCTATAGTACGGTGTGCTTTTTTTCCTTTCAGTCGACTTGACGTAGGAATAGGACGACTGCCCTGGAAGCAACGGATCTGGATTTTCGGCCATCATTTTCAGTTTTGCTTCAATGGCTTTAATTTTGGCGCTGACGCTACAATAAAACATTCATTTTAATGAAGCATAGATAGTGCTAAAATCAAATTATAATACAGTAAGAACTGGCTTAGAAAATTGTTTAAACTTACCGTACCCACATCTGTTGAGACAAATATACACCTCAGCAATATGAACAATGTATTCCAAGAGTCAACAGAAAGTAAACACGTTCTGAAAATTCGGTCGTTACTTTTGCTGCTGATCTAGTTGACATTTGCGTCTCACTCATGTAAGCCAAATACCTTTAAGCCGATTTGATTTTTTTACATTTGTGTCCGGTTATGCCTATTATAAACAAGTAATCAACTTACCTGAGGAAAGGTAAGGCATCTGCTCCAAAAACTTGTATGTTCATTGCTTCTTGTTAATAACATTGGTGGGACCCATACAATTGAAAATACCAGCTGAGCTAAGTCTGCACAGATTTTGAGATCAGAATAAGGCCCTTCACGCAACTATTCTTGTGGGGAGATTTCAAGTGCTACTGCTAAAAACAGAATTCCTAATGACACTTTGATCTCACCTGCTGAATCTCACTTTATAATTCTTTAAAGTGCACCTGTCACCTCAAAACTAATACAAAGTTAGGTTCTACTAATGAAATAAATGTTTTTGTAAATATATATGTATTTAAAAAAACAAAAAACCAAAATGTACCTTTATAAAGGTCATCTTCCCTGTCAGTCTGCCTTTTCTTTCGACTTGGGGGAGGATAAATGATGACTGACATTATAGCACCTCCAATCAGATCCCTGCTAGATCATGATTTAAGGGATCTGATTGGAGGAGCTTTAATGTCAGTCATTCTTTTAGCTCTGCTCAACACGACTCGAGAAAGAAAAGTTAGGCTGACAGGGAAGATGACAGAGAGAAACGCTGTATAAAGGTGCATTTTTTAAAAATACATATATATTTACAAAAACATTTATTTCATTATTAGAACCTGTATTAGAGTTTTGAGGTGACAGGTGCACTTTAAGCTAATTAGTTGTTTTAAACATTCAGATCTAAATTTATTTGAAAACTATTCCCGTCTCACAGCTTGACCTGTTATTTCCTTTGGAACTTTTTATTTTTTTTGGGGGGGAGGAGGTATAATGTTGCAGAGACTAAGGCTAGGTTCACACTAGCTGATTTTCAGCAGGGTTTGAAAAACACAAAAACACAATCCATTATTTCCTGTGTGATAATCCACACGGGCTAGTGTTTTGTACCATAGACAATCATGAAGCTAATTAAAAAAAACTCAGCAGAAAATCAGCTAGTGTTAACAAAGCGTAAACCATACCTCAAAGCCTGGGAAGATGCTGAGTAGGATTTAAAGGACCAATTAATAATGCACTATAAGAGAAGTTGCTATTTGGTTTGGCATGATAGTAAAACTGTCATATTCAGGATTGGATTTTCTGATTTTATATTGTTTCCTGTTGTATCAGTTTTAAGTACTAAGGCATCCTGGGGAGCTTTATTACTTACAGTTTATTATGAAACAATGGAACTGGGAGAGACCTGTTTTAGATGGCTGCCTTCAGTCAGAAGAAACATCTAACACATAGCAACAAAATCAGGAATTCAACTTCAAAGACAATTTTTTTGCATGTGCTGAGTAAGAATAACTGTCATGTTAATTTGGATGGATTTTCTTTTCATTTCTGGGAAAAAACTGGACCTTTGATAAGAAAGTATTAGATTATACTATTCAGTTTTGTTTTTAAAGGATGCAGATTTCCAGAGAAAGAAACTGAATTCCATTTGTTAATCGCCCTTTCATGATCCTACACCAAATATGTTTATGTTTTATTATCACAATATGAATGCTGCACATACAGCGAGTGAATAATATTTATCAATGGTTTGCAACTAGGAATAGTTAATGGAAGACAATGAGCAGCACTTGTATAGCACATCACAAGGTAACAAATAATATAATGCACCTGGGGTTTTAAGAGGAACTACAGTCTTTTGCATATGCAATACCCTTGGCTGTTGTAATTAGGCTCATTACTTTCTATAGTAGTAAAAAAAGTTGCCTGTGTGGTTTATCCTTAAGAAACAATGGGTATTATTTTTCATACCCAGCTATAAAGTAACGGTTAATTGTAACACCAATAAGAGCTGTTCTTCATGTTTTTAAGGTATTAAAATGATTTGCATTTCTTTTCTGGTTTCTGGGGTCATGCTCTGGGTTTCATTACATTTTCTTTTTGAATGAATATTTTTTAATTCTTTTTTTTTGTTTTGTCTCATCCTTGTATATTCTAGACCAGGGGTCAGCAAAGTGTGGCTCTTTAGCTGTTGTGGCTCGGAGCTCATCTCCATAGCCCCGCCCATGACCTCCTAAGCTTCCTCTCATTGGACGTCGGTAAGTCATGTGATCAGAAGAGCGCGCTCCAGCTTTGTGGCTCAAAAAAATTTGTCAATGCTGGAGGTGGGAGTGAAATGGCTCCCTCCTCTTCTAAGTTTGCCGACCCCTGTTCTAGTTTAAACTTGAATATACTGCTTGGTTGCTAGCCCAACAGATCGCAACAACCAAAGGACAGTTAAATATCAAATAGGATACAGCAGTTCCTTTCTAATGCTTCCTTGTTATTCATGTTAGAAACTTTGCATCCCTCAAACCATGATTCAACTGATTAAAACTTGATTTTCTTACTGATGAAAGTGAAAAAAATCATTTAAAAACAATGCAAGTCTTTTAGATTCTATTCCTTGGCTGCTCAAAATTATCCTAATGTTAGCTTCAGGCATCCTTGCTATAAGAGGTGACCTACACAATTAAAATGCCAAATCACAGAAAAGTTCTTTATTCCCTGAATTTCTAAATCAGCAGGGCCTGCTGTATAAATAATGCATAATATGCTGTATTGCCATCCAAACTGTATTCTTCAAAACTAATTTCATATAAAACCCTCAAGGCTACTAATTGTTGCAATATAAAATCCTTAAGAAACTTGATGTTATATACGGATCACTGACATCCAAATACCAGCTGTTTTTTTCCCTTGATCCTCAGTTACATATCCAATCACCTATATTTTTGGGATCTAAAGTTCACTGTTTTTCCGCCATCGGTAATGACACTTCCTGCTGGAAAGGCAAATGCTCAATCAATCACTTTAACCTTTCTTGGCTAAACATGCTGCCTCAGGCTAGCCAACTGCATATGCCCTTCCTTTTCCTATTGGCTTACACATACAGGGGTCATTAAAGTAGCATGTTGTCAAGTTTTATGATGCTGCCTGCTCTTTGCAAAGAGTGGAATCTGCGCAAAGACTAAAATGTCCATTTGTTTTGTGGCATCGGGCTAATTGCAATGTTTGCAAATGCGGGTATGTCAGTTTGCCTTTACTTGCAATCAGACAACCTACAAAGAGGCTGTTTAGCTTAGGAACTGCTGTGTTCATGACCTTTCCAGGCTGGAGGTTAATGCTAGTGAGGTTAACCAAAATGAAAAACCCTGACAAGTCAAATCATATTAAAAAGAAAATATATGAACCGTGGTTAAAGAAATAGCAAAATCCATAGTGTAAAATGTACTCTATAAAGTGAAATCAAGCTTTGAAAGCCAAGTTTACTTTATTGAGAATATTTGTGTATGTATGCATATTACTGAAAAAACTGCATTGCTGTGAAAGGAAATTCCCCATTGGATGCAAAAACTTTAAGACAAAATCAACATCAGGAGATGATTCAATGTTTCAGAAATTACAGATGTGAAATTACAACCTGCTATGTTATATCTAGACCAGACCTGGGCATTGTATGGCCCACAGGGCATATCCGCCCTCCAACCACCTCCCACCAGCCTGCGCATGTGAAAATGGGGAGGAGTGGCCAACCGCCATAAGTTATTAAGCAATGTCATCCATTGCCATTTCTCCTGAGGAAGTCGACAGTTTGGTTGACGAGACGCGTTGAGAGACAGAGACGATTCAAAGACTGCATGGACAGCTTGAACTACCCTTTAGGACGATTTTAGAAGCGCAACACAGTTTACTTATGTGTGAGTAAAGATATTATTTTCATTAAAGGTTGTACTTTATTATATCTGACCATATTTGGTGTTCCTCTTTTCATTTGAAACGTACCATCCACTTTGGAGGTTGAGTGATTTGCTGGAGGACGATAAGTGCAACATACAGTGCTAGTTCATCAAGCACTCTCTGGTGAGTGTACATCCAATAGGGTGTCTCACCCAGCTTTAACTGTACTCTCATTGAGTCCACAGAATCTGTTTCACACAGTTTGCTTTTTAATTAGAAGCACCATTTGCTTTGCATCATCACTAACACAGTCACATTCACAGCACTGCCTATTTTTAATTACATGGTACTATTGTCACCAATCAATCACTGTGTCACCACAGTCACTGTTTATCAATTAAAACAATATCACACTAGGGGGGCAATTCCCCTTGTTTTTCAATCTTTTACCAGCGCACCCACTTTCCTCCTCCTTGGACGAAATAGCAACCGCCATAAGTGCCTGCAAGCTAGGCACACCACTCCGGCCCTCTAAAAGCACCCAAATCTTTCATGCGGCCCAAAGAGAAAAATAATTGCCCATCCCTGGTCTAGACTATGAGTTTGGAAGTATTGTATATCGCATAGCAAGGTAAAATAAGATTGAAAAAATGAACGCAAACAAAACATCCACCACTGGAAAATTTTTGCAGCTTGTGAAATGCATCTGTCTTCACTGTTCCTTTGACTTTGGGCTTTCTCCTGCACTGATGCTGACTGCACAACTGCAGGACTGATGATTTAGTAAGTATATTACTGACTGTGCTGGATGTTCTGTTTGTGTATACCTATTCTGGCAGTCAGTTTAACATCCTTTTTAATGGCTGGGCTCCACATTTATTGATTTGAGATTTTGCAGTTTTCTTGCAACCTCCATATACGAAATGATGATTCGTTTTCACTCCAATATTTTGGGGAATTTTAAATGTTTTTAATGTGGGGTTATGGTCAAAATGATCTGTTTTTGTACTAATAAAGATTAATTGGAGTGCATAACATCATAAGGGTCTTTTATTGAAATATGACATAATTATCATATCTCTGAAAATCAACTGCTTTAGTTTTCCCTGGTGTGGCACACTTAGATTAGTTGTGACTTTATTTATGTATAGATATTGTCACACGCTTGTGAAATTATTGTGATTGGTGTTTCACAAAAATGGAATATATGCCATTACGCCATATACATCTTAAAGGACAAAGGTCAATTTAAAAAAAAACACTAGTTTTTAATGCTTACTTTACTTTGTGGAAGAAAACGCTACGCGACTAACTTTTTAACGTGTTATGCAATATTTTAAGAGCTATTTCCATTTAGTTACTCTTGAAAATGGAACAATGTTCTATAAAAGGAATATCATCAAAAAATGAAGGCATTAAACCAATAAACTGCTGTTTTCATAAGGGTAGTCTGGTAAGTTTTTCAGCACAACACCTGAACAAAGGCCGATAATGGTAATCACTGAAACCTGCTCTGGAACTTTAATTCACCACATCTTCACATTTATATTATTATTCATATCTATCTTAATTATATTACATTGAGCAGAACATTAGCCTACTGCAAACAAAACAACAGGTGCTGTTAGTTCAATGACTCACCTTAGGGTAGAGTGAGTTGGTTCAGTGCTTGATGACGGTTCGAGGCTGATCGGTAAAACTTTTTCACTTTTATAATTATCATATCTCTGAAAATGAAAAGAGAAATTGTTCCTTAATGAAATAAAGCAACAAAGAAGCACACATCTGGCTTCTCTTTAAGTGCAAATCCAACTATGCATTTATTTTCTTGCATCAAAAACACATCAAACTGCCTACGAACAGCCTCCATTTACGCAACAATGACCCAATTCACTTCTTATCACCAGTGACGGCTTCCACTTCAGTTAGCAGGCATTTTAGCACAAGAAAACACCTGCAGACTTGTGGTAAACTCCATGATGATAGAAGTGGTTTCATTGGTACTTGAGGTAAGTGAATGGAGGCTCTCCAGAGGTTATTTGCAAGTTCCACTAAATGCATCTTGGGGTCTAGTTCTTACCATACCAGGTAAACACACTTCTTATAGCCAGCTGCTGAAATGTTTATTTTTATGCACAGCAGATAGAGAGAAGGTATGAATGTGATGTCTAATCAGGGTGTGGCTTTCATGCGAGTCTGGCTGTAGCTCCCAGAATGAAACAATACAAGGATAGAAGGATAAAAGCTGCACGCACGTAGAGACTGGTATATAACCAAATATTTTACTGACCAGTGATAAGCAATGACAAAACAATGT
>WMED01005439.1:0-19508 GCA_019650415.1 Pipa parva
GGTATGCAAAAAAAATTAGTGGGTCACGAAGGATAAGCACAAAAATATCCGGGCCACGGAGAAATAAGTTTGGGAAACACTGATCTAAAGTATTGAAAGATTCAAAAATAGACATTTATTTTATTCAATAAACAAGGTTCACATTAACTGACTGAATATTTGGAAGTCATTTTAGTCTACAGGGTTCAGGTAGAGGTTTGGGAATTCTGTTTGGAGAAGAATGTAAATGTAAGTTGAAAAAAAGGTAGAAATTTAAGTTGTAGGTGTTTAATGATGGATGTGGTGGGAAGAGAAAACAGACTGGTAAATGTAAACATTCAGTAAACATTCAACGACAGGAATAAAGGTGATGTTTGAGGCAAATGGACCATATTAGTTCATTTTGGTATTGAGAGATGAGGAAAGAAGGGTAAATTTCTTCGAGAGAAAGGAAATGTATTAGGGTTGTTTTCCTTTGTAAATGAATGAAGGAGAAAATGTTTAAGGTAAATGCAGGGGTAAGACTAGGCTATCCTTTACTATATGTGTTTGAGATGTTTTTTAAGGAAAATACAAGCGAGTGGTTTAGAAAGGGTATCATTAGGTGGGGAAGGACAGATGAGAATAGTAAAATGCAGATTATATTACAGAAATACTTCGGAGATTGATAGGAAAGTTTGAAGAAGCAGTAAGAGCAATAATTAATAATGGAAAATCAGAAGGGATTTGGTCATAGAACATCAAACCAACATTTGATTTAAATTTGTTTAAAAATGTAGAAAAACTGGGAGGAAAATTTAGAAAAAGAGTTGGAACATGGTAGAAGAACTGAAAGTTTTATATACATATATATAGAGAGAATACAACTGATAAAGTATGTGATACCATTATTTTTGTATATGTATTTCTTTTGCCTGAAATCAAGTGCCCTTATCAATAATATATGAAAAAATAGTGAAACAACTCCACCAAAACAATAGAAAATAAGTCTGGATGTGCTGATGTGATGATCAAATGAAAATGGAAAAAATTCCCAGGTGATTATCACTCGTGAATATCCACTCTGATAGTGAGAAAACTCACCAGAACAACATGAATAATGGCATATATAAAAGGTGCAAGTATGCAGACTTCCAGCAATCAGATTCAATGAGCACAACAATCTTGTTTCAAATGACCCAAATGCTTCTTCACCATCATTCCATGGGCTGATAATCTCTCATATAGGAATAAAAGACATCCAACATAGCATAATATCACTTTAATAAAAATTATTTTAAAAATTCCAACAATGGTACTCACAAACACCAGAGAAATATAAGCATATCACAAAAGGTAGTTGTAAAATCTCCACGCGTTTCTCTGCTACTGGTTGGCAGCTTCCTTTTTTTTTTGGGAGCCTGTTCCTAACATTTACTTTGTAAACTTTGAGGAGTGAGAGGAAAGCTTGGAAGATAAAATCAATGGAAATGTGAATAAGAGAACTGTGGAGAAATGGATAAATAGGGGTAAGACTAAATAAGTCGGCGCCAGGTTCCAAATCATGGCAGGGTGTGACTGCATTTAATAAGGAAATGGGGAATAGAAAGGAATTGAAGTAAGGGATATTTTTTGTAAAATTGCACAAGAATTTTTTTTTTTTATCCAGCAATTGTAAAAGTATCTGGGAGAAGTCCAGGAAAAGAATTTACACAATCTAAAAAAGATTACTAGCCAAGTATTTTGTTACAAGTTGGTTGGTGAAGTATGTGTGAGAGAAAATATTTAAATTTTTTAAAGTTAAAGCCACTAAGTTGTCTATGGGGCTGTGATGGAGCTAAAACACAGGTTCGCTTTTTGGTAGGATGTTAAAATAAAGTTAAGAATAAGCTCTGTATGAGAGGTCACCTAGGGGAGTAGGTAATTCTTTCCTTGTATCGGAAAAAGGCCTCTGCTTCCACGGTACGTCCTTCGTGCAGCAATGTATATCCATAAGGAAGAGAAGCAGGTTAGGCCAGGTAGTGAACTACCAGTTGTTTTATTTACATACATTTAAGAATAAGCTGTCAAGGTGCACAGGTTTTAAGTTTTCTACAAAATAAAGGTGGGCAGTGTAAAGAGTACAGAATCAGGAGAAGAAAGGAGATGCTATTGATGCACTTGGCTACACAAGGAAAGAATAAGGCAGATGGTGGATACAATAATGGAAGTGTAAAGAAACATGGTTAAACTAGAATGAGAGTAGAATAGAAAAGCAAGATAAGTTAAAATGAAATGACCATGGGTTAAAATCTGTTTTAACTAATATGGATTGTTTTCAAAATAATGGAATTTGAAAAAATGTTAAAACCTGAAATGAAAGACGAATATTCACAATATCCCTCTAGTGATATACTAGTGATATCCTTCTTCATTCCACCTGGCCCGGTTAGCCAATGTTCTCAGTCGTATGACAAGGTTTGCAATTGGTTGAGACCCCTATCTGATGGAAAGGAGATCAGTAGAAACAGAAGACTGGAGCCCTCTGCTATTATTGCTTTTTTCTGATTCAAATCAGAAAAATACAATCATTGATAAAGCAGTGATAGAATATGTCACTAATATGTAATATGTATGTTTGTGTGCCTTATAGCATTAAAAAACTGAAAGTGTTGCATATGTGTTGTTATATTGTGGTAGTTTACTATATAGACTAGACAGATGAAGCTGGCAATATCACGGGGTGCTTTGATGGTCCCACAGTTGAAGATCCAACCAGACTCTTTTAGCCCAATTAGCATGCCTTTTGCCCCATAAGGACAAAATAGCTACCTTTCCATGGATATATTTAATTTAAAAAGTCTGTCACGGTAAGTATCGCAGGAGTCAAATCTCACGATACTTACCGGGAGAAACTTCAAATCATTCTCCCGAGTTATTAAACTCGGAAAAGCGCAAACGGCTTTTCCGAGTTTAATAAATTTTACCCAACTTAGTTGTAGTGCCAGATTTCTTCAGCATTGGTTGCCTAAGTAAAAACTGCCCTGAGTGGTACAAATTGTTTCACAGAGACACCTGCCTAAGAGGCAGGCCAGATCAACTAAATGCAAATAATTTATATTAAATAATTATGTCCAAATCTGATTACTTTTCTTTGTTTAGTCAGTGATTTTGTTGAAAGTCAGTTTGCCCTTCACTAAAGTCCTTTACTTAGTGAACAGATTTGAAATTCCCCCCCAGTGGAACATCTTCAGCAGGCAAAAATACATTCTGTAGCCCGCTAGTAAAAACCAAATGAGACCATGGAAACTGATTAAAGACACTGTGAGAATACAATATAGCTTATCGCAATGAATGTAAGAGCTAATCAATCTCTCTTCTTCTATGCAATGGAGGGAAAACAGATAAAAGGCCTTATCAGGAAACTGTAAGAAAAAGAACAAGATAGACTAAAACAATATTAAGCACTGGTTTTTACTGGAACATTTGTAGAATTTAGTCATTGCCTGGAATGGAAGGAAGGTGACTGCAATCTAGTCACTAATAGTTACTATTAGTTGTCATCAAGCACAATGGAACTTCAAGTTACTATATATGAAGTTAAGGTTTATAGCTGTAAGCTCTTACTTACAATGCAAAACTATTTATATGAAAGGTACAGTTACGCAAAGAATTTAATTTTACTCCTGAAAGACCCTGTAGGATCTGTGTGTTCACATCTGATTGGACTTTGCAAATCAGTTGCAAGTATTGCTGAAAATTCTAATCAGTAAAGCTGTATAAATGCTTGAATTGAAATCGTTCCGGTAAACCCTTATTAAGTAGGTTTTTTTCTGGAAATCTTGCAAGAGTAAAAAAAAAAAAATTCAGTTATTTACATGGATGGGTAAAGATGTATTTAATACATAATAATTAATTACGGAGGAAAACAGTGTTTTCTTGCTTCGGCAATTTGTCAAGTTTCAGCTAAAGAGAAGCAGTAAAATTGTATTAAAAATTGTGAATTAGTAAAAAAAAAAAGTGTAAACTGGTATTTGATACACATTATAGCAATGATGTTAATGTTTATGAGTAAAAGCAACGGAGTAACAAACAAGGAGATCTTGTGCAGGGGTCGGTAAAGTGCGGCTCGCGAGCCACATGTGGCTCGGAGCGCACCTCCAAAGCCCCGCCCTTGACTTCTGACGCCTCTTCTGATTGGCTTTCGGCAGGTCCTGTGGTCGGGAGAGTGCACTCCTCCCCCTTTGTGGCTCTCAAATATTGTCACAGTAAACAAGGAACAACTACAATCTCTGGGAAATTTACAAAGGAATGTTAGGTCATGTGATCTGTTTTTCAGGAGAAAAGTGAATTTGCTGAAATACTTCTCAAGGGGTCGTTGACTAAAGTCCAAATTGTTGCGTAAAGGTGTGAATTTTGCCAGCTAATGACGGTTGCATACTACCCAATAGACAGCTACTGTCACAGTTGTGACTTTACTATGGAAATATTGGTCACGGTTGCAGATTTGCTATGGGAATCCACTGATTGAGAATTTGACAGTCAAATTCTAACTTTAATCAATAACCCGATCAATCACTTCAGTGCAGCAGTTCCCCCCATAGAACTTCATACAATACAGAAGTTTTCCTACCCATATTGTCCCTTATGTAATGCAGAAGTACACCAAATATCAGGGATGGCGAACCTATGGCATGCAGAGCCCTCTCTGTTGGCATGCGAGCTGTTGCCAAGCCTGTCTTCAGTGCAGGCCGTGGACCCGATCTGACAGTTTTCAGGCCGGGTCCATGGCCTGCAATGAAGGAGCACTCACCCGCAGGGGAGTTCTCCTCCCCTGACGTGTGCACGCTCCTCCCCCGACACCAGCATGATGACGTCACTCACCAGCGCTGGCACTTCAGGGGATGCACTGGTGAGTAACGTCACCTTTTTGGCACTCCGTGCCAAAAAGGTTCTCCGCCCCTGTCCTATGATTCTGTATAGTGAAACTGACAGTACCCAAGGCAGCTGCATATACTGTTTACCCCTATTCCTGGCCCTACATTAGATCGACGCACTCTCTGGTCATTCTGAAGCAACTACCTACGTATGTTCCATGGAGGATATTTTAAAAATATGTACACTTGGTAGCTTAAAATTTAAAAGAAAGTAGTGGCCAATGTGTTTCACCTATACCAAAAAAAATAAACATTTCAGCTGTAATCATACCTTTACAGATGACAAAATATTTAAGGACACACCACACACTCGGAATTATTATGCATATAATACATGTTTCTGCTCTTTTATCCATGCTTGAAATAAATCATTTTGCATTAAAGTCCAATTTCACCTGTTGAGTTCACCCCACTACAATTAGAGTCGCTTCGCCAAAATAGATGTGGATTCGTTTCTCATTATTGACCAACTGGATAATACACTTGGCGAACAGTCAGATAAGAGGATAGCGGTGATTGCTGTCGAATGCGTAGTGTGGTGTAGACAGTAGGATAGATGTGGGATGAGAAGTCATGCTGAGTGAGATGAATTCGACAAGTGAAGGGCAGTGACATCAGTCTCACACTGTCCCACTAACTGTATTCTGTGAATACTTTATTTTTGTCACCTTGTCCCTAGGTCATGTTGTCACTTAGCCATTGTCACATTCGAATGACTAGTCGCTTTACACAACACCGGAGTCCTGCCATCAGCCCCCAAATCACCAGTCTGAAGTGGCAAAAGTCAGACAGATGAATTGGGAGCAGTTCACACCTTCAACACACTCCACAGCTTAGTCAATAGTAGAAGTACCTGTGCATATCTACATTATATGGACAATATTTTCATACTTTGGAATGGCTCTATGAAGCAGTTTGTAGAAATGATGACAAGAGCTAACACATTACATCCTACCTCCTACCATGAAGTTTACCAACAAATAGAGCCAGAATAGTCTTCATTTTTTGGAAGTCACTTTGTCCCTCAATAACGACTTTACTGAAACTGATCTGTATAGAAAAGCTACCGACAGGAATAATGTGTTGCACGCTAATAGCTACCATAACCCCAGTATTATTAAGGCAATACCCAGGGGTCAATATATCAGAGCCAGATGCAAATAATCACTCACAACACTGGAGTCCTGCCATCAACCCCCCAATTCACCAGTCTGAAGTGGTTTGAAGTCAAACAGGGGAATTTGGAGCAGTTCACCTAGTCACATTCACTCCTTCAACACACTCCACAGCTTAGTCAATAGCAGAAGCGCCAGCGCATGCAAAGTGATCTGAATTGTCCCGTAAGATGGCAACTATTGTAGTTGCCAGAATTGGCTGCAAATTCAGCACTTCTCAGAGCTTGCTTAACAAGCGAACATGGGGGAAGTAGCAAATAGATGTGTATTCATAGCTCTACGTGACTATTCAGACTTTAGTCAATAAGGTCAGAAATATGCATTAACATATATTATTAACCTTGGTCACAATGAAGGTTTGGGGCCTTATTGACTAAAGGATGAATTCACCTGTTGAATTAACTTCACTACAATTCCAGTCACATCTCCAAATTCACTTCTCATTATTGACTAAGTGGAGAATAGACTTGTCGAACAAGCGGACAGTGGTGATTACTGTCAGATGCGTTGTGGGAGGTAGTTAGTGGATAAAAGTAGAATGCGCAGTCCTGCAATCAGCCCCTCCAATTCACTACTCTGATGTGGCGAACTCAAACACGTGAATTCAGGGCAGTGCACCTTGTCGCATTCGCTCCTTCTACACACTCTGCTGCTTAGTCAATAGTAGACATACCTGTGCACGCGCACACAAAGTGATGTGAAGCTCCCTGTAAAATTGCGACTATCGTAGTTGCTCGAATTAGTCATGTATTCTCCACTCTGTAGAATTTGCTCAATAAGAGAACATGGGAAAGTGGCGAACAGATGAGAATTCAGAACTTTATGCGATTATCCGGACGTTAGTCAGTAAGGCCCTAATTGTCCCTTTTAAAGAGATACTCTCTAATCATCTCTGAATGAATTTTCATATATTAATAATGCTGTTTTGCACAAACAAGTAGTTAAATAATATTGTAAAATCAGCCAGTGTTTCTGATCTCTCTTCAGCTAACCTATATTATTTTTCTCGCTCTTGTACTAATTCTAGTATGACAGTGTCATGCTGCGGTGAAGTAGATATAAATAATGGGAAACATGAGCCTTTTTTGATAAGGATAACTGATCAAACTGTTAGTCTTATGTGAATAATTCTCCGATTGCTGTTCTACATCTGGAATTCCAGCCATAAAGCAGGGCAACGGCTGCTAAATGCTCGGCAGCTATGACATTTTAGTTATATATTTATCTCTTCCAATAACATTCAGCTTCATGCTATAGTGACAATTTATTATTTTTTTAAATATTTAAAGGGAGTGGAGAGAGAAGATGCACAAGTAGCATATCACAGGATACAGACTTAAATTAATTACATGTCACATAAATGTCACAGTAAGCTTTTGTGTTACTTAAAAAAATGCGTATGCATATACCACAAATTAACAACCAAACAGGTGCATTCTTGGAGAGAACTTAAGTCACCTGCTCCCTTAGATAAGCTAAATGCCCTCACTGCTGAAACCAAGAGCTTAGCCAACAATCCCTCTGCCTCTCAGAAAGTTCTAATCTAGCTAAGCCCAGGCTGGCTAGCATGATACTTTAGGTGCCCTTAAAATATCCTTGTTTATATTCAAACTGTGTGGATCTTCATATCTTCTGTGTATTGTATTTTATTTTTTCCTTGAGAAAGTAAGTAATATGGTAACAGCCTGAGATGCTGCAGGATCTTGCAAGTTTCCTAGGCAGCAGTCCTCCACCTACAGGTCCCCATAGACCTGAATTAGGACAGCAGTGGTATCACACCAGTCCACATGAAGGTGTTTTTAAGCAGTAAAAAGTCTTTGGATGGATTTTAGGGTAGTTGATCTATTAATGGAAGTCTATGGGACCTTGCAGAAGATTGTCCAATTAGTCCAAAAAGTGAATTTAAAGGATTCAGGGTTTTTTGTTTTATTTGATATCTATCTTGAAATAAAAAATTAATGTACGAGAGTTTTGGGCTCACCTACTAAACTACAAACATGAACCATTGCAGAGATTTCTGGCAACTACTCAGAGATTTACTTTAATCTTTTAACTTTTAATGCACTTAATGAAGCTGATTGGCTGTTAGCATTAACTTCACTGATGCAGCTTTGCATCCATTTAAGAAATGTGGCCGGCAGGTTAGTGTGAGATGTTTCTCTCTTTTTTAATGTCTCAGAATATCTTGCTTTTAAGTTGAAGAATACATGTGTTTTCAGATGACATCAAAACGATGCTGTTGGTAATCTTTTATTTTTACAATTTTTCTCCTTTAAACAGACAGGCAGGGTTTAAAAACGCTTCCTCAATTCAGAAACATGTATACGGATTCTAGGTTTATGCGACATTTAAGTGATTTCAGTTGCTTGGATTAGGGCAGAGCTAAGAAAAAAAGTGATTTTGAACAGAATACTCAAAAGATTTCTGTAGATTTCTAGAAGTAAAATGACGAAAAAACACAATAGAGGTGGAGTGAATTTCATGTTTATAAGTGGCTAATTTGTGCCCAGTCTAATATTCAATTTTATAGACCTGATCACATGTAGGTATGTTACCCTATGTACCCTTGGTAACATACCTTCTGTGTTTGTAGGGCTGGCTGTGCATATTTAAATGCATCTAATATTGCACACCTGTGACTTACTGTTCTCAAGATATCCAATGCAAAGTACCTCACTTTCTTTTAACTAGTAGCTTCTGTGACCCTGGTTTGTGTTCCTTCCATTGAGGTCCTTATTGACTAAAGGCATACAGCTCTGAATTTGCATATACTTTTGTCGTGGAAACTACGACTACGTCTTCCCTGCCAGGGGCCAAATCTCTAAGAGGAAGAAATTTATACAGATCTGTATTGAGAAATTAGCTTAAAACAACGACACACACTAGTTTGTCATTCTAAAAGCATTTCTTGTTTTAATAATAGATTTACATTATTTTATAACAAAATTTGCTCATCTGGAAAACAGCTGATCATACAAAAACAAGACTAGATGCTGATTGGCTAAGCAGATTAAACATACATGTGACACTGCGATAAGTTGTACTATAGAACAACGACTTCCAGACAGATGATAAGACCCCTGTCTCCTACAGAAGGACATTTTCTACGAAATTGCGGAATTAACTGTTTACCACCTATGCAGAAGCAAAAACACTTACTTTAAAATTAGTCAAATGTTAAGGTTATCTAGTTGGAGAAATATTTTGCTGAATATGGACTAAATCTTAAAGATATAGTTCATTCTGAATCTAAAAGTACATGCTTAAAAGAGAATACATGAGTCCATACAGATATTTAGGCCGAATGCCAGTCCATAAGCATGTCCTTTAAGTAAAATATATGAAGTCCAGAAACATGTCCATCACACTTGCCACTTGCCCATATTCGCTTATTGAGCAAACTCTGCGATGTGAGAAATACGCGATCAGTTCGGGTGACTATGATAGCTGCAATCTTACTGGATAATTTGAATCACTTTGCATGGAAAAGGTGCTTCTACTATTGACTATAAGAAGCAGAGTGTGTCAAAGGAGAGAAAGCGACTAGGTGTACTTGTAATGTACCAGAGTACATTATTAAACGTTCTGGGTCCTAGTGGGCGGAATACACTCATCTTGTCTCTCTTTTAGTAGTATGTGAAATATATGGCTCTCCTCTCTATTTATTGGGCTCTTGAAGCCATCTACTGGTGAAACATGATATTATTTGGTAAGATGTATAATGAGATGATGTAAGAATATGATAATTAAAAGTGGGTGTTACTTATGATATAAAGATATAAATATGCATGTACAGGAAATAGGAGAGGGTTGGTAAGGAAGCCATGATGTGAGAGATAAAGAGAGAGCAACTCTCTGAGGTGCCAGGCCTTTGGATTAGTGATGATGAGGATAAAAGATGAGATAAGCAATTTATGGATTTCTGATAATGTGACATGTGCCCTGGAAATGAAACTGCAGGTTGTGATGCTGATGTAACCAGTTAATATGTTTTCCCATGGGATGTAAAGATGTTCGTATGACTGCAGTTTTGGAAACAAGTAAAGATTTCCATGTTATATCCATGTACTACACCAATGGGACTCCACAGTGAATAACATCAAAGCCAAGTAACATCAAAGGTGTCATCCTGAATATTATTACTACTTTATTATTTTATTTTTGTTGTACTCAAACAAATGGTATGCTGGAGTTCACTACGATGCACCGTGACAGGGCCCGTTCCCTCCGAGGCACCGTGACAGGGCCCGTTCCCTCCGAGGCACCGTGACAGGGCCCGTTCCCTCCGAGGCACCGTGACAGGGCCCGTTCCCTCCGAGGCACCGTGACAGGGCCCGTTCCCTCCGAGGCACCGTGACAGGGCCCGTTCCCTCCGAGGCACCGTGACAGGGCCCGTTCCCTCCGAGGCACCGTGACAGGGCCCGTTCCCAGGGATCGACTCAGCCTGGCATTTGCCATCCCTATTTGTTACACACTGCTCCTAATTCACCCATTTCACTTTGCCACATCAGAATGGTGCATTGGTGGGCTGATAGCAGGGCTAACCATTTTACTTCTATCTGACTGAATACGCCTCATAATACATCTGACAGTGATCGCTGTCCACTTGTTTGACAAGTCTATTCATTACTTAGTCAATAATGAAAAGTGATTTTGCGATTATTTTGAAGATGGGACTCAAATTGTAGCAAGTGGAATTTGACAGGTGAATTCACCCTTTAGTCAATCAGCCCCTGAGGATCTTGTTCATGACAGTCTGAACAGATCTGATTGGTTGCTATGGATTATTCATTCTGTGATGTCTTTGCCTCTGCTGACAATCTATTAATGAATCCCACTTAATAAAAGAACTGAAGATAACACCATGCTAATGAAAAGAATCAGTTAATCAGTTACATTAATTCACAAACAGTTCAGTAGACTTTTAGAATATTTTGCATTCTTCTAAAATGCAATAATAATAATAACACATGATTTAATATGTATCTTTGTGAAAAACGACATTAAAATAATCTGTCTAGAAAATCATTAAGAAATGAACAGAAAGAAAAATAAATATTGTATGAATGAAAAGACACATTGGGGGTAATTCATCAAGCAGTGAAGTGAGCTACGATGCATTCGGCTCACTTCGCTAATAGTAGTATGCGCATGCTGATGTCCTGCACGCGGGCATCAGCGAGCGCATTAAAGGGATTCCCGGCTCGGCGAAACCAAGAGAGTTGCCTCGCCGAGACGGGAATCCCTTTAAAGTGCATGCTAATGTCTGCACGCAGGACATCAGCATGCACATACTACCTTTTGCGAAGTGAGCCGAACGCATCGTAGCTCACTTCGCTGCTTGATGAATTACCCCCACAATCTGGAGGCTAAATATGACATAGAATTCTATGTACTGCTGTGCCCATTTTCATCAGATTTGAGGAGCTGACCATATGCATGTTTGTGCTATGCTTGGGAGTAAGGGACTTATGCCAAAGATGCCTGCTACTACACACATTTACCAGTACTCTACAGGGATTTCTCCAGTAAGATAGAGTTAGGAAATGCTGGGCATCATTGCTGGGTATAGCATATGCCAACTGTTCACTATATACACTACAAGGCAGACTATTTAGTGTTCCCCTTTTTTGTAACTTAACTGCCACTATATACTGAGAAAAGGTATCCAAAGGGTTTTTACTTATTAGAAAGGGGTTAAAGAAATGTGGGCTTTTAATCGTGCAGAAAAATATATGATTGTGTTGCACACCTATTTCATTAAAAAAAGTATATATATATATATATATATATATATATATATATATATATATATACAGTATATATATGGCAGTGGTCGCTGACATTACCACATACAGGAGTGAACAGGTCAATGTCAATCAACAGATCAATGTCAATGTCAATCAACAGAACAGAATGTCAATCTATCTCAACATGCAGATGCCATAAATGAGGGAGGCTGAAGTAATTCTATTACTACTCCCGCAATGGTAGAAAACTCTCCAACTCATTCACAAATGTATGGCAAAATAAATTAATAAATAAATTACTCCTTCAAGAGTAGGTTTCAGACAACTTAGCCACAGTACTGGTATAAGAAAGTTATACAATGTATATCAATTTAAACACAATATTGTCTTCTCAACACGTTTCGCTGGGTTATACAGTCCCTAACTTCCTCAGAAGAGTTATTCGATTAAAACCCCCGCCCGACTGTGATTGATCGCGGTGTTGTGTGATGTCACTTCCAGCTAATGATTCATTGTTGCTGCATTATTGAGCATACAAATTATTTGGCATTTGTAGTTTGTGCACCTTAGTTTATTTGTTTCTGTTTAATTCAAAGTTTAAAGGACCAGTAACATGAAAAAAAAAATTTACATTTGAATTTGCACGGCAAATACAGCACTTGCAAAAAGGTTATCTTTGAAGTTGAATTAATTAATTTATTGCTTTTTCTTTACTGAAAGGAGCCATGTTGTTAAACAAACCTTACTCAGTCCTATTGTTTTCTATGGTTCTATATTCAGAAAGTGTGCTCTGAAGCCCTATATTAAAAACTAAATAGCTAAATATCATATATTAGAGAATTTATAATTTTTCCGCGACTCAGGTTGAAAATATAGTAACTGTAAATGCATTGGAGGCATTTTATTTTTTGGTGTAATTGTTCTTTTAAGTTGAATAATTAAAACCTGAGACATTCTGGGCCTTATTGACTTAAGGCTGTTCTCCCTGTACACTCTTTCCTTGGGTGATATCATCAATTTGTTTGGGCTTCACTATCACTTGTATGCAGATGATCCCCAAATTTACTTATCCGCTGCTATGCTAACACCTAAAATACAGACTCAAACTTCCAGATGTCTCCTGGCAATCTACTCGTGGATGGTTAAGCGCCAGCTCAAATTAAGTCTCGCTAAAACTGAATTGATTGTCTTCCCACCCAAACCTGGATCCGCTCCTACCTGTTCTAGTTGATGGTGCGATCATCAACACTGTAACCTCTGTATGATGTCTTGGGGTGACTTTTCTGTATTATATTTATATGGCTGAATTGTAAAGTGCTGCGTAAATTTGTGACGCTTTATATATGACATTACTGTATACGTACATGCAAAGGCTGAGTAGTCATGTAAATCTCCCAACACTTGTCTAATCCATGGTTCCCAGTTAAAAAAAACATTATTTACACTGTCCTACTTTTGACATTCAGCGGGTTATTCACTAAAGTCCGAATTGTTGCGTATAGATGCGAATTCGCCAGATAAAGACAGTCACAATAGACTGCTACTGTCGCAGTCATGTCTTTATAATGAGAATATTGTCACAGTCGCGATTTTATTATGGGAAAATTGTCGCAATCTTAACTTGAAAAAATTGTTGCGACTTTACAATGGGGAAATTGGAGCGGATTTGCTATGGGAATCCGCTGTTTGCAAATTTGAAGGTCGAATTCACACCTTAGTGAATAACTCCCTCAAAGCAATTTATTCTGTTGTCTCTCCCTACATCCCTATTTGTCATAGAGATGTGTTTAAGTAATGAGGGCATTAAACACCGAAAGGAGAGCATTTTATCTACTAAAGCAGGTAGTGAAAAGAAGCACTACAAGGCTATAAAGCTTCAAATATTTTAACAAAAATATAATGCTGTACTTTAACTTCTATTGATGGAAGGATTTCTCAGCAATGCTATACTGGAGCATCCTAGTGTAAACAAATTTATAACTCCATTTCAGTAGGTGTTTATGGGGTATTGATTCTTTCAAACTAATCTAATCAGCTTCTATGAAGAGGTCACTTTTTAGATTGAACAGTGGTGAGTTTTTGGATGTCTCGTACCTTGATTTTTCCAAAGCATTTGATATTGTGCCAAATAAAAAGCTATTGCTTAAAATGAGAGTTCTTCGACTGCGAAATGCATGTAGATGGGTATGTAACTGGCTTTGTTGTAGAAAATAGAGGTTGGTTGTTAACCGTACACAGAGGCAGCCCTGGCCCTATTGGCACACTAGGCAACCCCCCACCCAGCGCCCCCTGTCCTGCACCGCCCCCCGCCCCGCGACAACCTCCCTGCCCTGCACCATCCCCCCTTGCTTGTCGACGGATTGCCTGTACAGTCGTATTTTTAGCAGATGATACTATTTGTGCAAAGAAATGAACACAATTAAGGACAGTATTTTATTACAAATGGATCTGGATAAGTTTGTGGCTTGGGCAGAGAAGTAGTAAATCAGATTTAACACTCATAAATGTAAAGCTACATGTATGTACAGTACATATATGACTTGGGAAGCTGTTACCAGTGGGGCCTATTCTATGCATCTGGGGAGGGAAAATATATGTCAAGATTATTTAGTAAATGGGAAACACGGAAAGGAATTCAGGAACTTAAGTTGACAATAAACCTAATTATATCAATCCGTGTCAAGCAGCTGCTGCCATGGCAAATTGGATCATGGGGAGCATCAAGAGGGGCATAGATGCACATGACAAGATTAGGTTCTATCACTTTATCAATCACAAGTCAGAATTAATGTGGAATATTGTGTACTGTTCTGGGCAGCTAAGCACAAGAAAGACATAGTAGTTTGCATGTATTTAAAGGCAGGCAACTATAGAAATACATTGAATTTAGTTTATAAAAAAAAAGGCAACTTATAGATATCTAATAATCATGTATAAATATATTAAGAGTCAATATAGAGATCTCATCCATGATCTATTTATACCAAGGTCTGTAAAGAGACATCCTCTACGTCTAAAGATAACAAGAAATTCAAAATTGAGTGGGATTCTTTACTGTAAGTGAATAAGACTGCGTGGGAAGTCTGGTGGCTCAGTGGTCAGCACTGCTGCCTTGCAGAGCTGGGGCCTGGGTTCAATTCCAACTTCATCTTCACTGTATTCAATTCCACTTCATTGTATGTTCTCCCCACACCTGCGTGGGTTTCCTCCCATAATCTAAAAACATACGTGTGTGTAACTAAATAAGGAAACTAGATAGTAAGCTCCCTGGGTCGGGAACTGAAGTGAATGGTGAATCTCTGTAAAGCGCTGCATAATATAGTAGCACTATATACAAATGAAAGGCAAAAAACATGTTATGGATACAAGATTGCTAGGGATGAATTCTTGATCCAGGAGTCAGGAAGGAATATTTTCTCTAAAATGAGTAGAATTAACTCATGTGTAATGGGGTTTTAATCTTCCCCTAGATAAGCATTGCAGGATAACAGGATGGACTTGAGTCTGTTTTTGGCCTTACAGTCAATGTTACTAGGTTTGTTACTATGTTATACAGGTAGTCCTCGGGTTACAACGGCCTCGAGTTATGTCGTTTCGGGGTTACAACGCTTTATACGATGCCTTGTTCCGACTTACGCGGTTTTGCGACGTAAGTCGAACTGCGTGCAACCATGCCTTGTTCCGACTTACACGGTTTTGCGACGTAAGTCGAACTGCGTGCAACCATACTGTACTTACATCGAAATTCGGTTTACGACGCCGCGTAAGAACGGATCAACGTTGTAAGTCGAGGACTACCTGTATTTCTTATCATATTGTCCCTTCTCATAGCAACTGGTATTTTATAAATAAAAGGAATACTATCATATACACAAATGATAGGAGCATTGCAGCACTGTCTAGAACTTTTCATTCTCAAAGTTTCATCCTAAGAATTTAGCATAAGAGCATGAATTTTGTTCTCTGTCTGTTTACAGTATAATTAATTATAATTCAACTCCAGGCAGAGTCAAATGATGTGCCTGGCCTAGCAAAGAGAAAAACAACCCAAACAATAAAAACTATGAATATTACGCCAAAGATAACATTCTTACAATTACTGCATTGAAATAACAGTCATTGCAATCTTAGAGAGCAATTTCTTTTTCAGGCAGCCCTGCCCCTTTAATATGAAATGTTTCTAATGATCACTAGAAAAAGCTGCGATTGTTAAAAAATCCCTGGATGGCTATATCTCAGGACTGTTCAGCCCCTTTAAAGGAAAACTATAGTCAGATTACATCTTTACATAGGCAGTACTATACCTTAGTGAGAAGTGTTTCTCCCCAGTAGTTGTTTCATGTGATGCAGAATGATTGAGTAGGCAGCACTGATAAACTTCTGCATCAGGAAATGTGTGTGTGACATGTACTGGCCAGTTTTCCATGGAAAGGTACCCTCCCCTGGACATTTTTACCCTAATTACTACTTAGCACATGTGCACAAGTCAGCTCTCCCTCTGTAATCTCCTGCATTCCAACTTAATTTATGCAGTCAAAAGGTCAGCACACTGCTTAACTAATAGCAGTCAGGCAAGATACTCCTTCTCATTCAGAACAGAAAGAGAAGGGGAAGAAAATGTCAGCTCTCAAGAAAACTAATTAAGGGAAGCAAACTGCAAGTATTATTTCTTCCCTAAACGTTTTTTAACTATTTGTGTCAGCAACTGGCTTAGTATAAAGGAGTTTTATATGTATGTGTGTAGTTATATCAGCACTATAGTGCCCCTGTAATGCAGTTTATCTAGAATACATTCCCAGTATTGTTGCAGTCATTAGTGTGTACAGAGTTTACAACACCACAATTTATGTTTCCACTTGGCAAACTACACTTTCTAGTAAAGACGATTGAGCCAAAACCACTTTTTTTTGCTGGCACAGAACACTGAATAAATGGCTTAGATTATCAGAGCTGAAGAGTGTGTTATTTTATAGCATTTTCACATACGTATATTTTGCAATCAACGCCTGCTATTAACCGCTGCAGCTACAAGCAGGATAAACCACATTAGGTCACAAACAACAAACACAAATCCCTCTAATGGTAGTCATACACAATTCCCAGTGCTTAACTGATAGTGGATTATAGCGGGAGCGGAATCCATATTTGTGGATTTTAGTGCTTACTTCTTAGGGTTATAAAATTCCAGCTTCGCTTTTCCATGTATTTAACTCATTTTGAGTTATTGTTCTGCTTAGATACATAGATAGAGATTAGAGAGTAATCTAGATCGATTTTGGAATCTCAGAGGAAGTGTATTCCAGGCATGGCTGGGGGCTACTGATATAGTAATTTTTTGACATCTCCTCACATATATACCCAAGCAGGTCTCTTTATAAGGAATTCATATCGTTGCCTTTAGAGTAGCTGTGTTTTGAGCAACTCTGGCACTAGGTTTTATCTCATGCAACTAGATTGGTGAATGCATCTGCGAACAAACTAGTATTTGCTCCAACTGCAGTCATCACTGTATAATGTGTGATGAGATCAGCCTCAACTACTGCCCTCAGTATGAATAAAATCATGATCAAGTTAAAAAAAAATTAGACTGAAAAAAATGTATAATTACTTACAAAAAGTGAGAGAGACAAACCGTCTATTTCAGCACTCCTATTTCCCTCTTAAAAGCAAAATACTACCCACTTATAAAGGCAGACACAAACAGTCACACTATAGCGAGTCCTAATGCAAATAGAGTATTTCCCCTGTAAACGCACACTCATTTAGACTGGGGGGTGGGGGGGTACTCCCAGCATGATAAAATTAATTTAGAGGCACCTATTGTGTTATATTTTTGTATTTTGTTTTATTTTAAGTATGGATTAAACACGTACATATTTTAATACTTTTGTAACTCTATCTGCAGTAGTATTCCCTATAGTGTGGTTATTTATCATCAGGGGTAGTACGTATGCTGGACCTCACATTTAAGAGGGAAATAGGAGTGCTGAAATAGACCGCTTTCTCTTTTTTGAAGTTTGTAATTAACACTTACCACTCATAGGAGAATGGTAATAAAACAATTATATGTGTTTTAAAACAGAAATTTCATTAGTATGAAATTATTAGAAACATTTTTTGTGATTCATTCTGCTGCAGTGGAAGTAGAGTCTTTTAGTTACCTCTCTTGCATTGGAAGGTGACTTTTGTAAGCTGTATGCCAAAAATGCATTTGTATTTATTGACTGTCAACATCATAGGTGTTAACAGAAAATCAAAGTGGCAACAGTTAATGTTGAAATAGATAGCTGTAAAACAGCCGTTTGCTTGTAGTGATATTAATCACCAGTGTGCCTCAGGTACACAAGAGTTTGCCAAAAATGATATTGCCCTGATAGGCACACTGAGATAACTGCATAACCTGTCTGTCAATAGAGCTTATTTTACTCCACATACTGTATCTATGTTGATGTCAGCTTACCTCATGGGTTAGTAAAGGATTTTGCTAGAAATGGGTAGCTTGCATACCACAAAGGAGCATTTGGAATACCAGTGACTAGGTATATCTGTGTCTTGTGGTGGCCAATCAGGGATTATGTGACAGGTGAGTCTGGATGAGTACTCATGAGTGTCGCCCCCCCTGCAGGCAGTCTGGCTCCCTATGTATGTGTAGCCAGTTGAGCAAAATATAAAGGGGGTAATTCAGCATAGTCCGAACTTACCCTTCGATCTTTCACCTCTCCTCACCCAGACTGTTATGCGCTCGCTGATGTGCTGCATCATAAAGCGAGTGCTTTAAAGGGATTCCAGTCTCGGTAGGGCTCGCGAGGCTCAACTCGAGTCGCCTCGCGAGCCCTACCGAGACTGGAATCCCTTTAAAGTGTTCGCTGATTTCTGCGTGCAGCACATCAGCGAGCGCATAACAGTCTGTGTGAGCAGAAGTGAAGGATCTGAGGGTAAGACTATGCTGAATTACCCCCAAAGTCTATTTGCTCACTGATCTTCTATTTCTGTGATAATGGGTCCATCTATTGACTCAAATGAACAATAAAAGTTCTGTATAGTTTCATTATGCATTCAAAAAAGACGTATACCTATTGTATCATCCAGTTTTAGATCCCTAATGAAGTTATACATAGCTGTGAAGTTGTCCTTTTATCAGGGTAGTGGAGGAAGCTTTTCTTCAGTGAGATCAACCGATTGGTTAGAGCTTTATATAGCTCACCTTAGAGGTAAGTGGTAGGGTATGTTGTGTTTAGGGGCAGTGCACTCCAAAGAACATAATGGCCCCACTGGATACTCAGTACAGGGAGTAAAGCTGACATGGGACAGCAGAGTAGATTGCTTTATTTGGGTCAAGGATTATCCAGGAAAAGTTGTGAAAAGGAATTAAGCAATGAACTAAGTGATTCCTGCAGCAAAGGGTTAATTTACTGGGCCACTGGACAATTGTAACGGTAGCTATTAATTGTCATTTTGCTGTCCATACTTCTCATGTCTGTCTTATAAACTAACTTTTTCTAATGCTCTCTTTGATAAATAAACTGAACCACTGGCTTTTGTATACATTAGAAGTAGTCTGTAGAGACAAGTAGAGTATGGGTGATACCTTTTATTGGCTATCGGAATAGATGGTAAATGCAAGCTTTCCTCACTACTTAGCTCTCTTTTGTATAACTGGCGTATGCTGGGAAGTCTGTATAACTGGGGTATGCTGGGTAGTCTGTATA
>WMED01005440.1:0-11588 GCA_019650415.1 Pipa parva
TCTGTTTTTATTTACGATTTACACAACGTGCCAACTTTTCTGATTTTCGGGTTTGTACATAACTACATCATAGATTAATACATCATTATATAGTTATATAATGTAATATTTGCTTTACCTATTATTTGACCTTCCACATGTAGGCAAATGAAAACAAAAATACATTATTAATTTGAGAATTGGGTAAAAATGTTAATTGATTTTCAAATGTAAATTTTAACCAATATGCTTTGATGTCTAAGTAACAGTCACAAAAATGGAAAATGAAACCAATAATTCTTTCTCAGAACATGGAAAATTAAAATGGAAAATAATAAGAAAAAATGCCTGGGATTCCTCTGTGCAAGAGGTGCCACCCACTAATTCGCTCACTGCTGTCATTTCTAGCATACCAGCAAAAACAATTTTAGGATTGTTTAAGTGGGATGCAAGTGCAGGAGGACGGTACAAAATGTTGCAAAGGCCAATTAAAACAGCCCTGGCTCCTACAGTTCCATAGACAGGACAGAAGTCATTGTGACAGGACACCACAGTATATTGTCAGGCTGCCTTGGGCCACAGCCAGGAGTTTAAATGGGTCAGTGCACCAGTTGGTTGCAGTGAACATAAAGGAGATAGAAAGGAGCTTCATGGAAGCAATTAGTTTGTCACTTGTAGATATTCCCTTTATGAGTTTATGCCAGAGACTGGCATAAAAAGGTATAAAAATGTAATGTGCATTTTGGTCCATACAGTTGTATGGGTTTCCAGGGCAAAATGTGTCTGGGGTAAACTGGGAATGGAAAAGTTGCAACACATTTTGCTGCATTCACCCATAGAACTGTGTTGGCCATGCTTTGGATTCTGAGCATTTTGATGCTGGTAAATACAAACAATACACTATACTCCACTAAAGCATCTGATTTTGTACTTGGACAATTTCCTGATGTTTCTGGCCTTTATCAGGGAGCAAATGAATATGTTTTAAATCAAAAAGATGCCTCCATTTACTAAAGATTTCTTTAAATTTAGGCAAGATAACATTTTCTGGCAGGACACTCACATACTCCCATATTTTCTCTTTTCTTAAGGACTACCAGGATGAGAAATAATTCTGGGCAATTCGTTATAACTCTCTAACTATTGCACGTTTAAGTGGGAATAGTGCACAGAGCTTCCTTTGATAAATTCACTGACTACAGTGCTAATGCTTGATCTCTTTTTGCAGCAGGAAAATTCATTGAGATTAATCTGCATAATAAGTTGTTGGACAGAATGCCTGAGTGATATTTTCCGCTTTTTTGATTTGTTTTTGTGTGTAGCTCTTGCTTATTAGAGGGCAAAGAGAATCATTATTATTTTGTCTTGCTGCAAGATTTCTGCACCCATGCTGATACCGTGAAAACTGCAAGTGTAGACGTACAGAGTTAACACACTGCTGCAAGCAGGGGAGATGTACAGGAAAATGAATTCTATTGCTAGTGGGGACAAATATAATGAAAGCAAAATTCAAGTGTTCTAAATTGTTACCAGAGAATGTCAAGATAAAAAAAAAAATCTAGTATTCCAGTTCAGCTTATGAATAAATCTATCCAACAAGTACACTGCCGTGTGTCTGAACAAGTAGGGGGACCTTTTTAGAATGCTGGAGCTTGTAGTCAAGAAAATGCATTTGTGTGTGTCTGAGACACAGTATAGAATGTGTGATCCTTATATTTCTCATGTCTTAGCAGTTTTTGTATTATGTTAAAAACCGAGTTAAGAAGAACAGTCCTACCATAAAGCAAGTTGTTCATCCTCGCTTATCAATGTCTCACCACTGCTCCTTTTTACTGACCCCTAATTTCATTTGCAGTTCCCAGAACTAACTTAGAGTAGATGTGAATCTCAGCAGCTTCATACTGGCTGGATAACTTGGTTTAATGATTTACATAGTCTATTGGTTATTTTCTTGTGTTGTAAAACAGCATGTAGCTACCTCTTTAAAAGGCTATAATTTTGATGCCTCTAAGAAGACCAATAGATTCCTTCATTGACCTTTATAGGATAATGTAAGGGGAAATAAGTTTTATTTTTGCCAGAAAGATGTGGTTGATATTTATTTATTACACACAATTTGCAGCAATATTTAAAATATCAATTGTCATATATTACCACTCATCGGACTCTGTTTCACTTTCTGCTTACTGAATCTAATGATACATAGCAACCGAACAATCAGAGGTTAGTTTTCATTCTTTTATTTCCCTCTATACCACTGAATACTGACTGCTGACTGTTTATGGGTTACTAGACCTCAGTAAACAATTGTCTATATTGATACAATCTTCTAATGTATCTTTATACCCACAAATTAACCAAGGCACAGATCCTCCTTAGTCCTGAGCATATTTCTTGTATTCACTGGACTACTTCAGTCAGGGATTGAGTGGCAGGACTTGCATCCCTCACTGGACTACCATAATACCTATTGGATTTAGGATGTCTTAACAAAGTAATATTCTTGTGCAGCATATGGCTGCCCTCTACCCAAGCTGCCACTAGTAGGTCATTGTACAGTACCCATACTATTTAGATCTATGCTGAATAGCATTAGAGTCTAGATAGATCCCATCTAGAGCTCTCTGGACAAGATTGTAGTCACTTTTCCATAATCACCATATCTTATTTTGTTAGGAGATGCTGGTGACTAAAATACTTCCATACAAAGCTCTGGGTATACTACTGTATGTTCTAAGGTCATTAAATTCCTTATTGGGTGGTAAAGGAACATTTAAAGGAGAATAGATGGAACTTCCCCCTCCCTCTATAAGCTTCCTCTTTTGTCTTTTAATTCTTACCACCTGTGTTCTGCAAGTGGTCATCCCATATAGCAATCTCTATATTGTACTTATAATTCTTCTAAGTCTAATCTATTTACAGTCTTGCACTTGGCTTGAATACTCCTTGAATAAGGGATCCTTATTCTCATTGTTCCAGAGGTGTTTCATAGTGGGTTATTTATAAAGGTCACCTTTTTATGGCTATTCGTTCAGTTTTGTTGTTTTCCACTGTGTTATCACTGTTTTTTTTTATATCCCTGAATTTATATAGTGCTGAATAAAATGTATTGATATTGAAAAAGATCGATATCCGTAAATAGTGATGAGTTAATACCGCTATATTATATACTTTATATTACTTTCATTCGAGTTCTTTTTTTGATCGAAATCGCTCATCTATTTGGCGGGGACTTAGAAAAATGTTCAAAACAATATCCATGGGTAATAATGGGGTTTCACCACCCTCAACTAGGTGAACACTTTTCCTTGAAAAAAGTTCTTAAGGGGCTTAGCACATATTGATATTGGCGATATTGATATTTTTGACTTAAAGGTATTTTGTATTCATTTATACAGTATAGTGCTTATATATTATGCATTGCTTTACAGAGATTCACCATTCACTTCAGTCCCTGCCCTGTGTAGCTTACAATCTAATTTCCCTCTTCAGTCACACATAGATGTATGTTTTTGGATTGCAGGAGGAAGCTGGAGTGCCTGGAAGAAACCCATGCAGGTAGTGGGAGAACATACAAACTCCATGCTGGGAGAACATACAAACTCCATGCTGGGAGAACATACAAACTCCATGCTGGGAGAACATACAAACTCCATGCTGGGAGAACATATAAACTCCATGCTGGGAGAACATACAAACTCCATGCAGGGTGGAATTGCATCCATGCAGAGCCCAGTGCTGCAAGGCAGCAGTGCTAACCACTGTGCCACCACATTGCCCCTAGGTATATCGATATTGATATAAGAGGAGAAAACATTTTTGACTTTTATAAGTTGGCTAACTATATTTGCTTTGTGTTTTTTTTTTATTTATAAACATAAAAAAATAGCTGAAATTAAAATGTCAATCGAAATTGCAGTTCTGAAATCAACGGACTTCTATGTCCACCTTATTCAATAACTTGCATTATAAAAACATTCTTGAGGAATTTAATTTCATTGAATGCTTTTTTCTGAGAAAATTCTGCTATTTAATACTGCTTTTGTATGTTACATTTCAACTGTTTGTACTCTGTAAACAAAATTAAATGATTTCTCTATTCATTGCTGAGTAACCTATACCACCTAACAACAATGTTCACTATATTGATACACAAGGATCTCAACACATGGCATATTTTAATAATATCCTTTCAGTAACTGAGTTGAGTTAATAAGCAGGGTAGCCGTTACATTTTACATTAGTTCAGAAGATCACTAATGAAAGGCACCTGCACTTGTGATTATATAGTGTAAATATACACTGTTCCAATAAAACACCCACTAATTACTGTAGTTCATTTTGTCACATATTTAATACAGGAACATACTTGATAAGATATATATAATTATTTGCAGATTTCTGCTTATGTTGTATTTAGTATTTAATTAAAACGGTGCAAAATAGCAGTTTAACATCATTTATTATTATTCATTTTTATTGTGCCAATGCCTTCCACAGAACTGCACACAGTAAACGGTACATACAAAATATATACGTACATATTACATATATTTTTCACCATTATTGTATTAAACAATAATGAAGGCTTTGTCTTGAAGCAGGAGTCAGAGCTGAAGTGAACAATAAGTATTTGACCCCCCAGAGAAAACAAGCTTTAGTTCTTCTTTAATCTACTTAACATCTGATAGTTTCAACCTATCTTTTTTAAAAAGTAAAACCAATAAAACAAAAGCTGTTTGGACCATAAGTTTTATTGGTTACTTTTGAAAATATTGTGCTGCAGAATTATATTGCTGAACATGCCAGCATCTCTTTTAAAAGAGAAAAACTTAAATATACCTAAGGTGGGTCTGAAGAGATTTCAATACAGCCGTGCTTACTGCATATTTTATGCCTCCTTTTTAAAGTCTTAAAGGGGATATTTACTAAGGTCATTAAAGTGCACCTGTCACCTCAAAACTAATGCTAATTTAGGTTCTACTAGTGAAATAAATGTTTTTGAAAATATACACAGTACATAACAGCATTAGCCTTTACTGATATATTTAAATTGGGGCATATTTACTAAAGTTGAAAACCCATAATCGCCTTTTTTTTTTAACATTTCTGCCCATTTTTTGCCACTATCGCAATTTACTCACTCACTCATTACTACGTGATGCTGGTGGAGGAAAACGTTTCCTGACTCGCTCCTCCAAAACATCCCAAAGTGACTCAATAATATTTAGATCTGGTGACTGTGCAGGCTATGGGAGATATTCAACTTCACTTTCATGTTTATAAAATCAATCTTTCACCAGTGTTGCTGTGTGTATTGGTGCATTGTCATCCTGAACCATTGGATGCACATGGTCCTCCAGAATGGTTCGGTAGTCCTTGGCAGTGATGTGCCCATCTAGCACAAGTATTAGGCCAAGGGAATGCCATGATATTGAAGCCCAAACCATCACTGCTCCACCTCCATGCTTCACTCTGGGCATGCAACAGTCTGGGTGGTAGGCTTCTTTGATGCTTCTCCACACTGTAATTCTCCTGGATGTGGGGAAAACAGTAAAGGTGGACTCATCAGACAACAATACATGTTTCACATTGTCCACAGCCTAAGATTTGCACTCCTTGCACCATTGAAACCAACGTTTGGCATTGGCATAAGTGACCAAAGGTTTGGCTATAGTAGCCTTGCCGTGTATATTGAGCCTGTGGAGCTCCTGACAGACAGTTCTGGTGGAAACAGGAGAGATGATGTGCACATTTAATTCTGCCATGATTTGGACAGCTGTGGATTTATGTTTTTGGGATACAATCTGGGTTAGCACCCGAACATCCCTTTCAAACAGCTTCCTCTTGCGTCATCAGTTAATCCTGTTGGATGTATTTTGTCCTTCTTGGTGGTATTGTAAGCCGTGTACCGAGGTGGGCTCCCCAGGATATAGCGAAGTCACGAACAAAGGAAGTGAGTCCAATTCAATTTAACCAAAACAGGATTTTACTTAGTTTAGGTAACCTCCTTTTCCCAAAAGAACACCCCCAGATATTTACATCCACTCAGCCTGAAAGCTGGGACCCTGGTGTTATACAGCACGGTGCCCACTAATGTGGCCTTCAATATACTCCAAGCTTTTACCTACCGGCAGGCTACGCCTATACAGCTACCTGTTACCTTTTACTACCCTATTACACAGGAACAATTCAGTGAGTGTGACACCGGCACCGGTGGTATAACACCAAAGTTTACAATCTTATCACAATACTACTTTTCCCCCTTCCCAAACCAAGTACAACCAAGCAAAGGTTAGCTTGAAAGCCAAACAGTGTAGTGTTAAACTAGATGTTATTCCTGGACGTCCTTAAAAGTCCCTTTCTGAGAGATTTAACTCCGTAAAATCCTCTGTGACTTAGTCCTTCTACCAAACAGGGAGATAGTTCACAAGTATTGCAGACTGGGGTGATGATTATACCTAACTAACTAACTACAGGCTTTTACTCAGTCTCAACAATTTGGTGCCAAACCTGCAGTGCGATGTGTGCACGAGTGCTTTCATTGGGTACCTTTAGTCTTTGTTAGCAACAGCTTGAAGGGGAGCTCCTTAGACAGCATGTGGTCTCACTGACAGTGTCACTTCTCAGCCAAGTCTCTGACAGAAATCTTCTCCTTAGGATGATGTTTGGATAAACTCTGAAAGTCTCAAGTTTTCAGCTATACTTGCTGTAGCTTCGCTCTCCAAGGGCCTTCTTCGCACAAAGATGTCCCACAGACCTGTGCTTCAGTTGCAAGCACACTCATTCACTCACTCACTGTCCCAAGATGGCTGCTGCACACTCTCTCTTGCTCCTGAGCCCGCCTCCTCTGAACAGGGTCTCTACATCAATCCTTCCGGGGCATACATCCTTTTCCCTTTTGCTTGGGATCTGGCAGCAGCGACCTCTTGTGGTCAAACAATAAAATGTCAAGTTATGAAAACACAAAGTTAATTACAGCAACAAGCACATTCACTACACAAGGGCTGTTTCACTCTCTTACAGTATGATGACATTACCTTGGATACCGTAGCTCTTGATACATCAGAAAGACTTGCTGTCTTGGTCACAGATGTGCCAGCAAGACGTGCACCAACAATTTGTCCTCTTTTGAACTCTGGTATGTCACCCATAATGTTGCAATATTTTGAGCAAAACTGTGCTCTTACCCTGCTAATTGAACCTTCACACTCTGCTCTTACTGGTGCAATGTGCAATTAATGAACATTGGCCACTAGGCTGGTCCAGTTTAGCCATGAAACCTCCCACGCTAAAATGACAGGTGTTTCAGTTTTTTGTCTAACCCCTGTATATTACAAGAAATGAAACTTATCAATAGAGAACAGTATAGATTTCAGAACAGTTTAGCATATTGGGATTTTTATACTTCATTTTCTTTACAGAGGAATGTTAGGATCTATACATGAAACACTAATCATCTGTCATTTTGTTTCTATTGTAATTTATTGTGAACAATTCTCCTGGCTAATTAGCTAAGGCATGCTTTTAACCTATCACTTTATCTCATAATAATTACTTAATGTGCATGCAGCATTAGTATTTCTTATTGTTGATGGGTGAGTTTGATGCAAGTTTTATTATTTAAAGGGGCACTAAAGGCTTGTTTATTGTATGGATATTTCTGAAGGGGGGCTTTAAAGGAGAACTAAATCTCATTTTGTGTAGAGGGTGGGGGGAAATACAGAATATGGGGGGTGGGGGGAAATACTTACCGATCACCTCCTTTACTCCAGTGTTGCTTCCTGCTTCAAGATACAGTTGGTCTTCACCTCTTTTCTTGCAGGGTATATTAATATTATAAAAAGACAATGTCACCATTTTGTCAATTACAATAACAATTATTTTTACATCCATTTCTGTGCCAGACAGTTCCTAGCTCATGTTGGCATTTAATCCCCTGTCAAATTCAAATACAAGTTGCATTTTCAAAATAGTTACCGATCCAACTCTCATTATTGACTAAGCGGTGACTAGTCTTGTTGAACAAGTGGACAGCAGTGATCACTGGCGGATGCGTTGTGTGTCATAGTCAGTCAGATATAAGTACAATGTGGAGCCCTGCCATTACCCCCTAATTCACCAGTCTGATGTGGCGAAATCAAACAGGTGAATTTAGAGCAGTTCACCTAGTCGCATTTGCTTCTTTGACATCACTCCTCTGCTTAATCAATAGTAGAAGAATTGGTCACATATTCACAGAGTTTGTTCAATAAGCAAACATGAGGCAGTGAAAAATACGTGAGAAATCAGAGCTATATGCTACTATTTAGCCTCTAATCAATGAAGCCCTAAGATCTTAGCTATGTTTACCCTAAAGTACAGTTGCATAATGGTTGTTGTTTTCAAGGACATTGATAAATAACTACAGTATGAAAATGAGAAATGTTTTGATAACATGGTTACATCTAAAACAATGAATGAAGGAGGGTTAGTTCCTCAACCTTACCCAACTCAAAGCTGCCAGTTCAAAAGAAAAAAATATACTGCTATCGCTGAGGTATATAAGGGGAGAATGAGGCAGAAAAGAAAAAGCTGGTTATCAAGGACAGCTTTTGAAGATGAAGATTAAATGATTTTTAATAATTGAAGTGTTAAACTCAGGAACGTTTACAAAGTGCAGCTCTTTGTGTTACGAAAATAACAGAAATGCAAGTAGAACTAAAAGACAAAATGAGTTGAGAAGTTTAACAGTAATAAATGCTTCGAAATATTTGACAAACTAAAGTAGATGGAAAGTGCATGTAAGGATTCATTCCAAGCAGTTATGTCTCAGATGCCCCACCACAGTTGATTGACAGTAACATTATCCAGGCCTTTTTCCTTTCTGCCCTGTCACGGAGATTCAGTTATGTCACTAGAGGTGTATTTATATTATTTGGATCTGTTTTCTCCTGTAGAGCTTCTAATTATGGAAGAGGAATTAACAATTCTAGTCTTTGCCCATCATGTGTAATTCTTGTTTTAATAGAATACTATTACTTGTATCACCATGGGGTTATGTATTCATAATCCACAGTACATTCTGACATTGGTTCAATAGATAATAACCAATCAGAAAATAGCATTGATTGGTAGAGTTAGAAAAATGAAAACAAATTGGAGTAATGCAAGCACACATGCATGGGGTAGGCAGCCTCTGGCCTCTGCAATCATTTATAAATTGTCCTCCTGCCAGACTAACTAGCAGTGGATACATATAAAATGTCAGAACTAAGGACTTTGATTCTTACAAGAATAATTCTCTGATGCATCCTAAGACTTTTAAAGATTTCACATGCTTGCAAATATACATGAACTAGTCCATCTGTGGTGGCCATTGTCTCCTCTAATAAGCAAATTTACAACAACCAGATATCCATGTTAATCCATCAGTTCTCTGCTGCTTTGAATTCATTGGAAATGTTTGAGTTGGGCTTCAACAGTGCAACTCAATGACAGGGATCTACAGCATCAGGAAAGGGAAACAACTGGAGTTCTGGATCCAGACATGTGTTTGTCACAGGAGATAGGAATATATCTCTTATACAACAGTGAATAGCTCCTAAACAAAGTGATATGTTCAAGCAGTTAACAAGGTTTTAACAAGGTAGTGCTCAGGCAAAAGTTCAACAAACCTGAAGGCCTTTTATAAGCTGGGAATGCCTCTGAACGGCCAAAGGTGGCAAGCAGTGAGCCAACAATAAGATAACCGACTTTTAGGAAACCTAGAAGTCTAGTTTCAGCATGTATGTTTGCATTAGGCCAAATTTGATTTCAGTTTTCTAGCTATACTGCCCCAATCAATAATAAATGTTGTTTGGTCTGATCTTAAACCAAGAATTGCATGAAGTGGGTAAAGATTAGATTTACAGAGAAAAATGAATTTTATGGGGAAGCTTAGATGAAAAAAAGTAGTTTTAGAAAATACATTACTGACTTTCAGGTGAATTAAATCCTGGTAGAAGAAATATGGGTTTAACATTCCTCTATAAATAACGGTAGACATCTGTGTTGATCTGTGCGCTGTGGTTGGTTTTTTTTTCTCAGGAAGACATAACAGACCTAACATAAATTCTACTGTAATTCCAAACTTTGTAAGATTCTGAGAAGAATGTTTTATGGAAATATTGTGGATTATTTTACAGTTCTAACATTTTAACATTTGTAACTATACTTAAAATAAAAACTGGTGCTTGGGGTTAGTGCTGGGACGGATCTCTGTCCATCCTTCATGGAGTTTTGCTTGACTCTTATATGGATAAAAGATTTGTCTTTTTAAAGGGGGGGATTTAATCACCATTACCATCAACAAACAAGAACCGTGTAAACACTGGGATATTTATAAAGCAGTGCAAACTCCATTTCAACCTATTTGATAATATTTAATCTATTCTGCCTGAATTTGCTTGTCGATTTTTTTTTCATAATTATAAGGAAATCGATAAAAACAAATGTAGTGCAAAAAGGATTGAAAAGAATAAAAAAAGTAGCCAAAGCTAATTATACTGCTTCATACCTGATGCTATAAAGTAACCTGTAGCATGTAAAGTGATAAATTGAGTATTGCAGGGGAAATGTTTTTAAAATATCCCCCTATATATTGCTAAAATAGATGTATAGTCACATTGAATCCTTTATTAGAAAGGATTCTGTTATAATTCTAGATTTCTTGCCCCATTTGTCTCTGAAGAAACACCTTTGTTTGCATATGACAAGTCTTGGCAGTGACTCCAACGGCAATTCCTGAAGCTATATAGGAATCATTTCTGATTTGAAATTAATACTTGGCAACTGAGCATTTTAAAAAAAAGTAAATATACCTTTAAAAGTTGGGATCAGACCTTTTTTTTTAGGGCGGGGCTAAAATGCTTTAACCTTGCAAAGGTTAATAACAAAAGATTAGTTTTAGCAGCCCACAGAGAATTTGCTGCCAGGGAATTTATTTTGTTGCAAGTATGATCTTTACACTGCCCTGACACAGAGTTGTAGAGTTGTATCAAAAATATCAGGCATCTTTTTAATCCAGATAAAGTGATTTTATTAAAGTGTGGAGGTCCAAGATACGTTACTTTCTCATGTAAAAATGGAGCAGAGGTGATTTTGATAGATGCAGTAAAACTGATTTAGTCATTTGACAAAACTCATCCGGATATTATGATGTGTTATCAATATTTCTATACACATGCAGTTCAACAGCAGTTCAGGTTATCTTTGTATGTATGTATGTATGTTTGTATAATTCTATTTATAAAACGCTACAAGTGTACGCAGCACTGTACAATTCAGCAATACAAATATATGACAGACATGGGAAAAGTGCATTACACATTACAAGTAACTTACAAGCATAAAATCACTTTAAGTGCCAGGTTGTGATTAACACAAGAGAAAGGAGGTCCCTGCCCCATAGAGCTTACAATCTTTAGTTATCTTAACCGCAAAATGTTCTGTAATATGTCACTGCTACATCTACATTTTACTCATATTTGAACTGGATTTTAACACTTTTTTCATTATCAAACATCAAAAGCTTGACAAATGCTTCCATAACTAACTTGATAACTAATTGATACTAATTACAAGCCGGG
>WMED01005441.1:422-19506 GCA_019650415.1 Pipa parva
GGTTAACCAACAAGAGGTGAGGGCATTGGCTCTGGCTTAAGGATGTTGTCAATATGGGGTGGGACTCCATTCAGGGGGTTGGAATTCCTTACACTGCAGGTGTCTGGCTCTAAATTAGAAAGCACTGCATTTTTAATTAGAAGGGGTGCTCAGGCCGTTTAAAAGAGTCCTAAAGGTATAAAAAAGAAAAGACATATTAACCAACTTACCTTATATTGTATCGTTACAGTCACATCATGATCTGTGCTGTAATTTCCTGGCACTGAAGCTTACTTCATAGTGCGTAGGGTGACATAGGAGCCAGCGCAAAGCTCCTCTGACTTGGTTGAATTGGGCTCACACATCATCATGCTTATTGTGCAGAGCGTTTTCATTGGCCACCGCAATGAATGTGATGACATTTACACAATTTGTCAATGCTGATTCAACCTAGTGGGAGGAGCTTTGCACTGGCTCTTGTGTCAGCTTGCTCTGTGAAGTCAGCATTGGTGCAGGGAAACTGCAGCACAGTTCATGCTGTTACTGTAATGATTCAACTCAATATAAGGTAAATTTTATTTAATACATACTTTTTTATTTTATACCTTAAGTTCTCCTTTAAAGGAGAACTTCAGACAGAAAAGAAATTAATATGATCTAAAATATACCTGGCACTAGCTGGGAAGTCCCAATTGTCATGGGGAATGGAGCGGCTATTCTGAAGAATGAAGGCAAATTCATAGCGATCGGTACAGCTATGAAGCTGCATTTTGGCTCCCCCTCCTGACCGGCATCGGCAGTGCAGAACGGTGTCAACGTTGTCACACCTGCTACAGACATGCGCAGTGATGATTTTGCCGCTCAGAGTTCATCCCAGCTAGTGCCAGGTATATTTTATAATAATTCCTTTTCTGCCTTTAGTTCCCCTTTAAATATTAGTACCGGGAGCTTACCTTCACCTATGCAAGAATCCTGAGGGCTCAAGAGCCCCACTAGCAGAGCAATGTATGTACCCTGTACTCTAGAAGGTTTAATCTAGAATGGTGCCATCGAGCATGTCACATGGTGCAAGAATACATGTTTCCTCACTCTGCATGCTGTTGTTATAACTTAAAAGTAAGCTATAGCAACCAATTAGCAATTAGAGAGTGCAAGTGGCTAATGAAATGCCAAACTGAGGATTACAAAACTTGTACAATTTTTTATTTATTGCTAACAAATGACTCCTAACTTACAGTTAATTGTAGAAGACTGTCAGTAATATGATAATTTTGGAAAAAATAATAGCCAAATATCTAGGAAATCCTGTACATTATGTCTTCAAACTATTCTCTGTGTTTAATTGAAAAAAAAAAAAATGATTTATTTTCTGTGTAAATTTTGGGTGGCAAAATACCATTGTAAAATATAAAACAGAATTTATCCCAAAAACAGAATCCAGCCACATCATTATCCCTCTTTATTATAATAACCCTTAGATCACTTGATGATTATAAGAGTAACATTAATTTATTAAATATATATGTTATTTCCATTAATTATAGTACAGCTGTGGCGAACATATGGCACGCATGCCAGAGAGGGCACATGCGCCATCACCACCACTGTCCTAGATCCCACCCCTGCAGCATAGGACATGGACCCTTGAGTTTTCAGGTGGGATCCACAGCCTACACTGAAGGGGCGCTCGCGCAGTGAGGATCTATGTAGGTATCCCAGAGCAGGCATGACTGTCACTCATCAGCGCCTGCACTAATCGGCAAAGTTTAAACACAAATGTACACCAATAAAAAGAAATCACCAAAACTTTAGATTTTATTAAAAGAAAAAAATAACATGGGGCACTTACTGAAAAGATGTCTCACCTACATTGATGCAAAGCACAAAATTTGTGCATTGGTGAAAGAATAGAAATACATTTTGGTGAAAATGTACCTTTAATTTTCACCAAACTGTGTTGTATGCATATAGAGTACACCTAGAATACATAGATATAACATACCAGAATATCAACCCAACTTTCACCAGGGACTAGATATAACTCTGCATTGATATCATGCTTCTTAAGTAGATTCACAACAGCTGCTTGCTTAATAAATGGCCTCCCATTGTGCAGTCTATAGATCTAGGGCAGGAATGGCAAACCTATGGCACGCGTGCCAGAGAGGACATACAGAGCCCTCTCTGTTGGCATGTGAGCTGTCACCAAGCATGTCTTCAGTACAGGCCGCAGACCTGACCTGACAGTTTTCAGCCTGCACTGAAGGAGCGCTCGCTCTCAGGGGAGTTCTCTTTCCTTGACGCGTGCGCGCTCCTTCCCCTACATTGGTGTGATGACGTCACCAGCGCCGGCACTTTGCCGCCCTTGATCTAGGGGGTTATTCACTAAGGTGCAAGTTTGACTAACAGCGGATTCCCATTGCAAATCCGTGACTACGACAATTTCCCCATTGTATAGTCACGACAGCGACAAATTTCCATAGAAAAGTCTTGACTGTGACAATCTTCTCATTATAAAGACACGACTGCGAAAGTAGCAGTCTATTGTGACTGTCTTTAGCTGACAAATTCACACCTATACGCAACAATTTTGACTTTAGTGAATAACCCCCTCTGGTCTTTTTGTTTTGACTCCAATTTTGTTTAGTTTCACCCTGTTTTGCTGGTAATCTTCATTTCCCTGTATATTTCAGTTCTCTTGATTTATAAATCAATCAAATCAATAAAATATTTTCACCCACAAAAAATATATCATTCATTATGGATCAGTTGGCACATTTTGAAGTGCTTTTCTGTTAGGTTCACCTTTCATTTCAGATCAATATAAATATCTTTTTTTTTTTTTTTTTTTCGGGAAAATCTTTTTTGACTGTGGCTAAGTGACAGGACCAACTCCATAGGAAATAATGGTTTACAATAGCCTGAGGCGTTGGGTGTTTAAATTTACTTGGAACAGCCTTGTAAATAGGTGAAAACAGTGATTAAAAAAAAACTTTTTGACTTTTCTAAATATCCTGCTAGTGTTGTTAAGATACATCAAGTGGCCATTATGCAATTGTAATTTAAATAAAGCAGTACTGCACCAGGTTGTACTGCTTCGGGCTATTAAAATATAAGGCTTTACAATGTAAAGCCTTATATTTTAATAGCCCAAAGCAGTATTTTTTGTAATCTGAGGGCCTTTGACTGTCTCTACCTATGATAGCCACAGCTTGCCAACCTCCTCATGCTATTTTGATGTTGGTGGAGAAACTGAATGCCCAAGCTTAAAGGTATCAACAACAAAGCTGAATCTGTGAAAGAAAACGCACTATCTAGTGCTTTACCAACGTATAACTGGGTAAGAAAGTGAGACCCAACGTCCCAAAAATTTTTTTGTGAATATGTGTAGAAAAATGAAGATATAACTCTCGTGCCAAACACCAGTCTTTTCGTGCTCACACTCTGGTAGTACTATGTGCTTACCAGAAATCAACAATGTGAACGCATGTCAGTCTCACTGGACTTTCCTTTAAATATTCATCTTTCTTCAAACCTCTCCACAGCACTCAGAATGATGATGGGAAATAGATGATGCAGTAATTAAAAAACGAGGATATTTATTTCAATTCACAAAAACGATAAAATAAACTGGGATCACAGACGTGAACAACAACAGTGGTGGTTCCAACTTCCACTGTAACAAATAAGACAATATGGTATTGATACACCTGACTATTTAAAGCCACCTTTCAGGATTGTTACAGTGGAAGTTAGAACCTCCACTGTTGTTGTTCACGTCTGTGATCCCAGTTTATTTTATCGTTTTTGTGAATTGAAATAAATATCCTCGTTTTTTAATTACTGCATCATCTATTTCCCATCATCATTCTGAGTGCTGTGGAGAGGTTTGAAGAAAGATGAATATTTAAAGGAAAGTCCAGTGAGACTAACATGCGTTCACATTGTTGATTTCTGGTAAGCACATAGTACTACCAGAGTGTGAGCACGAAAAGACTGGTGTTTGGCACAAGAGTTGCATCTTCATTTTTCTACACATATTCACAAAAAATGTTTTGGGACGTTGGGTCTCACTTTCTTACCCAGTTATACGTCGGTAAAGCACTAGATAGTGCGTTTTCTGCGCTTTATTTCACAGATTCACCTTTGTTGTTGATACCTTTTATACTTGGGACAAAGAACGGTCCCTTTTTTGAAGAAGCAGCAGTTTGATGTTTTTCACCTCCAACACAAGTGAACTGGACTTGACAGTTGGACTATTTTGAACTTAATTTTTGGGATTGTTTTTTGGAATTAACACACACAATTTTTTGACACAGTTTTTTTCTATATATTTTTTACACATTTAATTTGTGTTTTATCACACTCTGATATAGAGTTCTCAGCACATCCTTTTGTTCACACTAAAATTGAATGCCCAAGCTACAGTATAATGATAAGTGCATCAAGGTCTTTTATGCTTCCTTATTTTCAGTGTAACTAACCCTGAAAAAAACCACAATTGCTCCAGCATACTAAAATGCATAGTTAAGTAGTCCATGATGTTATTTCTCTTGCTTTGGATACACAATAATCCTCTGGGTCATTTACATTCAGCTGGTGTGTTTTTAAAAGGAAACTGACATAATTTTTGAATATTTTGTACAGTTAACTATGGAGAATTGTGTTTTTTCTACCTACCAGTTTGAAAAACATAATTTAACCCCTATGTGATCAGTATATTATTATAGTTTCATGAGTGTTATGGCAAAATGTGATAAAATCAGTGCACTGCTACTAATACCCAGTTGCAGAGCACTGTGCATACCATAGCCTCTCATCATAAACAGTGTGTATAGTACAGTAGAAATGCTCAGGGCCCCTGTGATGTTGTGCGGGGAGAGGGGGTCCTGGTTCTGATCACCTTCCTGAAGTTCTCCAAAAATGTACACTTTGGAAAAATGTTTATAAAAGTCAAATTATATATAGGGTCATTTATTTCATACTTTACTACAGCTTTTTGTCTATTTCTCCAGCTTATTAAAATGTATTATAGCGAGATTTCTCCTCGGCTTCAAACTTTTCCAGCATCTTTTCTACAGACGCCAGAAATTGCCGATATTTATAATCGTTAAAATTAATTTGAGTTTTCCAAAAACCTTTTACTGCTCTTGACTTGGCATAAACCATCCAAATATATTGAAGAAGTGTCAAAACGCAGCGTGAATACAGGAAATGCAGTGACAATATGCGGAAACAGAAATGTTTTAGTCTCTGTTTACATAGGTGAAAATTGGAAAAAATATTTGAGTAAGACAAATATAAAGTGGGAAGCCTGACTTTATTATCATCTTTATATAAATATTCCCAGTGTGTTATAAAAGTTCATATTGTGTAAAGGTATTACATACTGTATATTATATTATATTATAATCTCTATAATGTTATTGGTCTCTGGAGTATGCATGTACTACAATTTGTTTCTGCAGGTGAAAAGAAAACAAGAAAATTTTGAGGCATTGTATGCAGTGGCGACCATGACAGCATACCATATATACAGCCTCCAACTGTGAAAATCTGTCTCAGACCAATTTTGTTGTGGTGTAACATTTAACAAGAAAAGTTTCAATGTGCTTTGTCACCATTGCATACAATGGGCTGTGTCTCTTTAGAATGAGTATCTGTTTTGAAACCAGCACCTTATTTGACACAGCCCTAAATCGGTTCTGTACTTTACATGTTATCCCTTAACAAAGTTGTATTTTCTCTGTACCACATAATGACACACATTTCTAATAGCAGAAATCCTATGCCATAAAATTGCCAAAGGCTGTGGATGATTGTCAGTGCCAGGACAAGATTTAATTGCTCCCTAGGCGACAATGCCAAAGTGTGCACCTACCAGCCCCCCCCCCCCCCCCCCCCCCCCCCCCCCCCCCCCCCCCCCCCCCCCCCCCCCCCCCCCCCCCGCAGCAGTCTCCCCTCCATTGTGCTACATACAGTGCAGAAGAACACCCATATATTGCACTACAGTGCAGCAGGTAAAGTGGAACAAGGCAGGGTGTAGCTCTGCAATGTTCAAGTTCCTTTCTCTCACCCACCCTTTCTCCATATTGTGGTACCCCACCCTTGACTTTCTAGATACCGTGCTGTGCTGCCTGCCCCACAACCCCCTCACACACTCACATTGTGCTGCCTCCATAATCCCTCCCACTCTTTACTGCCCCACAATCCCCCCTCCTACATTGTGCTGTCCCCACAACCCCCTCCCTGCTATCTGAAGGAGGGGGGTCGCTATATTGGTGCTCAACCTACCCCACTCCTTTTCCCTGTTCTCTGTCCGGCTGTGTCTGCTCTAGCATTTAGCACTACGGCGATCCTCAAACTGCACTGCGGCCTTTAACTTACTATGAGGCAATCAAAAATTATTTAGACAAAATGTTTAAAGTGCTCCCAGAGATTAATCTTGTGTACAAATAGCATTTATGTGAACTGAATATCATTCTGTGTACAAAATGTTTAGTCTACAGAAAATAATTTTGTGTGCAAAATACCAATTTGTTAAAGTCTATACTGAATTTCGTGACCAATACAGCTTTTGTTCTACACAATTATTTTTGTACTACATGATTCTTTTTGTAGCACAAAATCACAAACATATGGGTTTTTGTTGTTTGTTTTTTTTATAATTATGGTGACTCATAACAGTTTTGTAGACCATTTAATTTTTTTGTGCCATAAGATTCACAAAATACATTTTATAGTGAATTGTGTAACCAATAATAGTTATGTAAACCATAATAAAGTTCAGACACAAAACGCTACTTTGTAGTACAAAATATATTTAATGTAACAGAAGCCCCCCTTTTAACCAAAATTCTCACCTCAAAAACATGTCTCAAAATGCAATATAATTTCAGTAAAGATTAGTTTTTACAATAAGTACCTTTTTTGATACGTAAAACTTTGTGTGATACAGAATTGATTTCTATCTTATTCACTTAGGCCCTTATTCACCAATGTGCGAAGTGAGCCGCGTAGTGTTCGACTCACTTCGCACATGGTGTTATGCGCATTCTGATGTCCTGTGCGCGGACATCAGCATACGCATTAAAGGGATTCCCCTCCCGGCGAGGAGACTCGAGTGCTCTTGCCGGGAGGGGAATCCCTTTAATGCGCATGCTGATGTCCGCGCACAGGACATCAGCATGCGCATAACACCAAGTGCGAAGTGAGTCGAACACATCGCGGCTCACTTCGCACATTGGTGAATAAGGGCCTTAATCTGTGACAAAAAATTATATTTCATAACCAATTTATCAATTTCTGACTTAAAAATCTGATTTTGTGGCCATCAATTACATTTTGTGTTACAAAAAAATATTCTGTGTATATAATGAATTTTAAAATACAACAAAATATTGCATGCAGTAACAATATTATTTTTTTGTTCACATTCATGTTCAACATTCATTTTTATGTAGCACAAAACTAACATTTTGTTTACAAAATGACCAGTGAACAAAGGGCGCCCATAGTCAAAGCCTACAGTAGCATGTTATGCACTGTAATGTTCTTGTATAATCAATTGTTTCATGTCTGTTAAGATCTTGGTGTCGCACTTACACAAATTTCTTTGGTCCACAAAGACAGATTTGATATTGTACAATGGGCATACTCCTACTCCATGACATTATAAGAATAATCTTTACCAATTTCATACCTAAATCATACCAATGGCACAAAATAGGTGTAACGTAATCACAAAGGTAGCCTATAAATACAAAAAGGCTGGAACAGGCACCTGTGAAGTGTGACTGTAATGCAAACAGTGTGTAGGTCTACAGTTTATTCTTTATCCAAATGTGTGGAGTTTGCCCATTGGGGGTGTGGTCTTGATATAGCCCCAGGTTATCAATTAGGAATGAAAGGAAGTAAGCACTTTATTGATGTTCATCTGTAACTGCTGCTTTGTTGCACCAATATTTCTCCTCCATTGTGGATTATACATGGGGGGAAAAAAACAAACTACAATGTTTTTATGAGTTTAAAGATGAACGTAAACATAAAAGTGGATTGGTGAACATGGCCAAATGCACAGTAACTCTATGAAACTAATGATCCACGCCTATTAGGTTGCTATTTCTAACATCACCTCTATATTTTTCTGCACTGAAGGCGCTACACATTCTCCATGTGCCTTTAGCTTAGTAACACTTAGGGACTGAGGCAATATAGTCTAATCCCTCAGGATATAGCTATCAAATCTAACATTGAAACCTAAATAATTTATGCATAAATAAATATGAAATTATTTTCACATCTAATAGATGAACCTCTAACTTCATATAAGAGTTTCCTTACATTTATTTACAAGCCAATTCCATAATATCCCAAGTGGAACAGCCTACAGGGATGATTATTAAATGGTTCCGATGCATACTGCACACTGCAGTGGATTCTCTACAACCCTGAAGTGATTAGCTGTGAGTTTTGAAGTATGGAGAATTTGGAAATGTTTGGAGTTAAAGGGACAATGTTGCCAAAACAGCCGTTTATAGCTGCATGCTAATCAGTTCAGCTGCATACCACATAGCAGCAGCAGTATACAGCACAAACCAGAAAGAAACAGAAATTAGCAGCTTGGGATGGGCATAGACATAAATGGTTTGTCGAGAACCACAGTATAGAATTGCCACCTCACCCTTTTAATTCCAAACACAAATAAAAAGCACGCGCTGAATTCTGTATCTAAAGCGACTTCATGCGAGCAAAGCAATATGTTGCATGTGTGTTTGGTTTTAAAGAAATTAGGTGACGTCCCTGCTGCAGGCTGCATTATAAATCTTTACTGTGTTAAAAGAAATGACCTAGTCTGCATATTTAGCATGGCGCTGGAGGTCTGTGCTGCAGACAGTCATGTAGAATACAATGTAATACATTACTTTTCATTAATTAAAGAATGATCTGCTAAAGCCATCCCTTTATAACCAATACCTACCAGGCCTGGAACTAACAGGGTCACACTTGCAACTGGGTCCAACCCCCCCACAATAAATCCTTTGCTTAAGGTACTTTTTTTTTTTTTTCAGGCTGCAGTTGCCCATTCATCTTAAAAAAAAAAAAAAAAAAAAAAAGTAAACTTTATATTACAAATGCACATCTCTAACAATTTCATTTTCCCCCTATATTATCAGCCAATATCACAGTACAGCGCAGTATCTAAACAAATGTGAGGCACTGTGTTCAAAAAAGAAAACGCTCAGTTATTCTTAATCTGATAAAGATGTGGTGTTCATTTAAAAAGAAAAAAAAAAGAACTGGCTTTGAACCAAAAGAAACCTAAATATTTTGCCAGCGGTTTGCAGTTTACAGTAATCCCCACATATTTCCCCTCTTTCTTATATCTCTTCCTAAAACATATGCCTGTATCCTCTAACATAAGTCACCAGAGAACTGGCGGATGGCAAGATAAAGGCTTAAGGTTAAGAGGTTTATTGTTTCAACAGAATCATAGTTTATTCGTTCAAGATGCTAATAATTGTAGTTTGACTTATCCAGTGAGATAGATGTTTGATCCACATGCAGTCTCTGTGCATTTATTCAATGCAACAGGTTGCAAAGCAGAGGAAATGACCCAAAAAAGACTTGCTGGAGATTTTGCTGACATACATGTCTTTGTATTGTCTACTTAAGGAAAGAGTTGCTTGAAATTACAGAATTATTTAAAATATATAATGGATCACACATCTAAAACAAAACAAAAATATTTACAGGTATTTTTGAGGTTTGTTATAAGTAAGATTCTTATATCTAATCTATCTCATCTATTTAATCTGTCTATGGGATGGTGTATGTTTATATAATGACTATATATAGTTAAGATAGAGTGGTCATGTTAGTCCACAGATGCAAAAAATGAGTATTGCAACACTTGGTGATACCTTTTTTGTTGGACTAACAGTATGTTTAAATAGACGAGCTTACGAGAGGTCCGTTCTCTTTTTATCAAGTAACAAACAATACTAAGTTAAGTTAAGAAGATATTATTCTAGGATAAACAGACTAATGGAGCATTCAGAGTGATAGAAATTCTCCGGCACTCCAAAGTGAAAAAATTAAAAAGTTGTTACTTTATTGTGAATCCGTGGTCAATGAACATAAAAAAAGTAGTACACGTCAAAGGGCCTACGCGTTTCGTGCGCAGCACTTATTCATGGCAATAAAAACGTTTTAAAATCATCCTTATATACTCACCACTATCAGAAGCACTTCTGGTTGGCCTCCCTAATGGAGCATTCATTCAAAACCTTATAAGAAAAATCGACGCTGCAAATTATGCCACCGCATATGTGAAGATACCATAGCCAGACATGGGGATAAAACCTACAAAATTTATGGATCCTACACATGCACCACTGCCAATGTAGTGTACATAATACAGTGTACTGCATGTGAGAATGGCTGATACATTGGAGAAACTAGCCAAAAACTGCACGAGGATGAACCTGACTTGATAAAGAGAGGATGAACCTCTCAAAAGCTCATCTATTTAAAATGAATGTTAGTCCAATAAAAAAGTATCATCATGTGTTGTAATATACTGTGTGTGTGTATATGTATATGTATATGTATATGTATATGTGTGTGTATATATATATATATATATATATATATAATTTGATATTGATATATTTGATTGGCTGATTCACATTATTATGACCACTTTCTACTTTCAAACCTCATGTCATGAACAGAGAGTGGACACTCTGTACCATTGTGGGGTTTGACGTAGGTACACGGCGAGGCGCGGAGTCTAAGAGGCCCCTGGTCTTCACCTTTAACCTCTATAAGGAGGTACTGGGTTTTGCAGCAAGGAACCCCCAGGTCTCAGCCCTCAAGCATACCCCCAATATATGGTAGCTGGAAAAGTGCAAGAACCAGAATGGGATCACCGGGGATTCTGCCAGGAGAACTGTCACTTTAATGGCACTAGGACAGTGATGGCGAACCTATGGAACGCAGAGCCCTCTCTGTTGGCACACGAGCCGTTGCCAAAGCTGCCTTCAGTACCTGCCACGTTCACGTTCAGCACTATGAACCCATGAAGGAAGTCATGTGTTGCAAGTAGGATTGGTTTGCATTTTCACCCATACATGCTGGGGGATGGGTCTTTCAGCCAGACAATGTGACATGTCAGAGCTGGAAATGTATGAGCCTGTTTGAGAGAGCATTTCCAAGACTTCTAAGTACTCTAATTCCCCAGACTTGAACCCAATTGTGCATCTGTGGGACCACCTTGATCGTCATGGTCAGTCTCTGGATGCAAAAGGATGGTCGATTGCATTTTAGGTATAGATTTCATCTATATTGTACATATTAACAGGATGCTTTAAGAGGTGCAGAAGGTGTAGGTAAAGGAAGGATGTTGGAGTCAGAGGAGGCTTCACAAATCTGTTCATACAAACATTAAAAGCAGAATAACAATTTTTACTTATGAAAATTTTTTTCGTGAGGGAAAAGCAATTCTTTATTGTGTTAAAAAAATTAGTATTGAGAAACTTTGTAACAGTTCAACAAAACACATATAATTATGCATATATAATAGTTATGCTACCTCTGTTATTTGCAGCCAGTTTCTCAGTGTCTTTGTGTATGATTTGTGCAGGTGATTATATAGATAGGGGTAGGACACCTTCATGCTCCCTTGGGCACGGTTGTACTTTTTGCAGTAAAAACATGATAAATACTTTCTGTTGATTTGTTTGGCCATACACGCACAAACACGTGTGTGTGTGTGTGTGGGTGAGAATGTTTTTACAGTACATTACATTTCCTTTGTCTTGGGTTCCAAAAAAGTTGTGTGTTTGTGATGTGGAAATGAGTGAAATTGCAGTAATGTGAGGGTAACAGTTCTAAGTAAAAAGGAAATTTCTGATCTTTTAATACAAAGGGATGTTGTGGATAGAAAATTAAGATATTCAAATGTATCAAACCATATTTGCATATAAATTATTTTTAATTAACACATTTTATCAAGTGCTAGCGCTTTAAGTGCTCTATACACAAAAACCACTCATTTGCAATTTATAACCTTGTAAGCCAAAATACTCCTTTTTTAAAAATTCATATTTTTAAAATATGTATTGAGCAATTGATTATTTTCTTCCATGTGTAGCTAAGAATTTGTGGGATTGGTACAATGTCAGAAATCAGTAGAGAAAGATCTCAGTGTGGTTTTCATTTTATTTATTTATTTTAGGCTTAGTATGGTTTGACATTCCTGTGTATTTGTAGAAATGACTCCTTTAATGTGTGATAGTTTCTGTTAGCTTTTTACAGCAGTGATCTTCACCCTGTAGTTCTCTAGATGACACTAAATAACAATGCACATTATTCTAGTGGCAGAAGATAGCTGTTGTTGCCCACTCCCTGTGTTTTTATCACCATGTTTGCTCAACCTAACTATTTGTTCTGTAGTAGTATAGTAAGTATAGCAAGCCAACTTATGTTTTTGTCAAGGACAAATAGTATGAGCCAATTATTTGTGTGATACAGTTTATCACGAAGGAGATGTTTCATCCATTTAATGATGCTACTCTGCCCACTATTCTAGAACTGTAATGAAATATAATTTCCCTAAGACTGATCTTTATGATTTGCTATTTTTGAACTCTCACCTCCCCAAATAATGGCATGGCTCACAATAGATACGTGTATGTAACTTTAATCCTTTTAAAATAATTCAACTTATATACTAATGTATAGTTTTGCAGAAGTCTTCTGCTAAATGTCCACAAATCCTAAAATGGGAAACTATTTTTGGCCACCATTTTCTCATAGGGTATGAATATATCACTGGTAATTGGCCTGTAGATGTGTGAATTTGCAAGTACACCACTTCTCCAACTTTGCATATTCAGCCAAGATGGTTATTTTCTGCAATGTGTTCTTTCACTCACAGTTCACTACATTACACTGGACATATTTATCCACTGTTTAACAACGTTTCACTGCAAGAACAATTTCTGTTTTTGTAATGCATTGAAGTGAGTTTGCCAAGGTATACTGGTTTGAATAGACAAATTTGATGCCACCAAATGAAATTGGTGGATTGGGGGCTTATGGCAGGGTTCTTTTTATAATTCTGATGACATTTTACTCAAAAGGCAAAAATATGGTGACTACCAGCCAACATAAGCTAGGAATCATCTGGCGTTAAAATGAATGCAAATACAATTTATACAACTATTTTCCATTGACAATGCCACAACCAAATCAAGACAAAATGGCAACATTACCCTTTTCTAGGACAATTCGTGCCTATTGCTAATATGGTATTAATGTAGAAAAAATAGTTATTGTTTCAGATAAACAGATTCATGTGAAGTTGACATTACTTCACTGCAATATGTTTATTCATAATTATGTTACTGAAATGTAACAATAATTTTTTACATCTCAGTAACAATATGCTAAATAGTGAATAGTGCACAAATGGTTTTCTTATATAACATAGTAACATAGTTTATACGGCTGAAAAAAGACACAAGTTCATCCAGTTCAGCCTATTTTCCTGCAATGTTAATCCAGAGGAAGGCAAAAAACCCATGAGGCAAGAGCCAATTATCCTCATATTTGGGAAAAAGTTCCTTCCTGACTCCAAATATGGCAATCAGAATAATTCCCTGGATCAAGGTCCCACCTTCAGTTATCTACAAACGTTTGTAGTTCCCATAACTTGTAGTGTTCTTACACTGAAGGAAAGCATCCAAATCAATTTTGAACTCCTTAATGGAATTACCCATAATAACTTACACTATGGGAAATTTGTCCTAAAATAATTTTGTGATGGATATTATCTCTATGATAAATATGCCACATAAATGTGTGGGAAAGTTGATATATTTAAATTTTAAGTAAGCAGCTAAATATTGTAAGTTTTTGCACCACTGATACCTCACATCCAGTCAATTTCATTCCCACCCAGGTTGAGGAATTAACACCAAGCATAGCATTTGTTTTAATGATAAAATATGTATTCAGGTCCACAGTAGTTACTATGAAAATCCTAAACCTAATGTCAAAAGATAATCTACATGCCTTTATGTTACATAGGGGGACATTTCTAAAGGTCATTTTGAGCTATTTGATCTGCTTTCATTCATTTTTCTGCTATATTTTTCTTTGCTGCACTTATTGATTTGATACATTTTTTTTTTATAGGGTTTAAAAAAATATGTTGATATTGGAAAAGATCAGTATAGAAAAATATCAATGTGTTAAAACCAGCACTCGTTGCATTGTTTGTTATGAGGGTCCCATTTCCATTTTGCTTCATATCGATTTTGCAGATATTTTTCGACAAGACTGACTTTGTATGACCATCTTCATAATGAATAATGGGTTTTCACCACCGTAAACCACTTTTTGGTAATAAAATTGGTCTTATTGATAAAATTGGCAATATCAATATATTGGGGTGCGATTTCACCAGTGTAAAAAATAGTCAAAAATATTTTTGACTTTTATAAATGTCCCCCAAGTGTTTCTTTTTAGCCACAGCTGTATTTACATACATGAAGGAAATCTGTGCTATGGCTCTATTTGATTGTTTGTAATGACACTGGAAGATACAAATATTTAGAATTTTGAACACTGGGATATTACAGAAGCCAAGCACAGGAGTTCACTGTGTTTTGGGGGCATCTTGTTTATGCAAATGCTACAGTATCCTTCAAGTCAATGATATAGAGCTACAGTATCCCTCAAGCATTGATGTAGGACCCCTATTTACTGAGGCACCCAAAAAGTATGTAACAAGGGTAAGTACCTATAATTGCATAAGACTGTCACTGGTGCAAACAAGTGTATTCATATATAATGTGTGCAGTGCCAACATATTCCAAAGCACTGTAAAGTATATGTAGTCAGTATATTCTAGATTGTGGTGGGCAATTAACTTTCCCATTGGGGTCACATGAGAAACAGGAATGGAGTTAGAGGGCAAGAGTAATATTTTTAACTTGCTGGTACCTATGGCAATTGGCTACGCCCCCCACCCCCATTTTCGCAGGCTCATGTGGCCCGGGCAGAAATATTTACAGGGACGGATGTGGCCCGCAGGCTGTACAATGCCCAGGTCTGTTCTAGATAGGTGTCATTCACTGACTGGAACAAAGAGATGAGTCCTGCCTCTGGCTCAGCCAGGCACTTCTATAGAGATTAATTTAAAATAATTTATTTTTCTTGTCTTAGCTTAAGGTAAACACCTAGGTGTGTGTTTATTAAGTCTTCAGATAAATCCAGACATGCATTGCTGATTCAGCAATGCAGAGATTTCTAGCCAAAGAATTTTATAGTTTAATGTATTTTAATATGGGTTTATTAATACTTATGTCCAAATTAAAGACTATCATCTTGAAATGATTTAAACTTTCTTTAGTCTTGTTACATGCTTGAACTTTACTATTGGCTTTCCCCTTGGGCATTCTGCCTTCTCATCTTTTTCTATACATGAACAACTGGATTAACATAAATAGAAAAACAAAGCTTATTATCCACCCCTGTGTAATCTTACAAATTTCTTTAGACATGTTTTTTTTTTTTTATATTATTGTTAAATAACATACAAATATAGCATTTTGACTTAATGAAAATTGAAATGTGCCTTATAAATATAAAGTCTTTAGCAACATTTTTTTCTTTTACCTGTATATTACCTATAAATAATAATACCAACAATGACCATATTGATTCTAGGCATCTCTTGTATGCATCATGCTGTTTGTTAAAAATACTGTTTGGTAGATAGATGGCACTTTAATTATAAAAGTACTGTACAAATGTAGCTGGTGCATATTGTATACTGCACACCACTCACCATTTCTATAATTTGGGAAAGGGATGTTTCTGCCTGTGGGATATGCAGTTTTCATGTCTGCTTTATCTATATCATTTCAGCTGACACAATCGCTGATTATTTTGGTAATTTTGTTTTCACACAGTAGTATTTGGTCAACTTAAACCATTTATGTCCCATCCCTTTGGTGTCCCCGTTGGATATAATTTATACAATTTCCTTTCAATGTTCCAGAATGTATGTGGGCTTGCCTGATTGGCTCAGGTTTACAGTGTGACAGGTATCTGATGAAGAAATCATCCAATGTAAAGAGTACACTCATGCCATTCATAGTCTCCCTTTTTCATGATGAGATCTCTTGGCCCTGATAAACATCTTATGGAGAGGTATCGGACACTCACACATGACTTCGATCAAAGCAAATATAATTCTGAGAAATGCCAAAAATCCCTACACCTGTATTAATTATAGTGGTTACTTTATTCTGAAGGACTTTATTATTCTAGGGGCACCTCCAAAACTTAAACCTCCAGTATACTTTATAAAGAAAGGGGCTTAGGCACCTCTATTTGCAGTAGGGAATTAAAAATGTGATCACGTTCTTGGGGAACTGTATTAATTTTGAAACAAGATTCATGCAAGTTCAATATACAAATGAAACACACCTAACTCCTGTTAAGCGAAATGATTTTGTATTGAAAGATTTAGATGGCATGTGTATATATAACAGCCTGTCAAGTCATTCTTCTGAAGACACATTTCTTCATATTGTGCCATAAAGGAATTTGAAGTCGTAGCACAAAGCCTATCTATCCAGAATGTACTGCATCCGAAGGACTGCTTGCTGGAAATAACTGATGGGGTCATCTTGCAGAATTGGACTATGGGGCGTATATATCTCAACAGCACATTTACCAATATTAATCATTTTACATTTATTATACTGTATGCCAATGTTTATACTTCTTTCTCTTGCTCCTGGCATTTTTAATCCCTTAAAACTTTAGTCTATTTTGCCTGTTTATCATTAGCTTTTTGTCACCCTTTTTAGCAGCAAACTTTAATTACTTCCTGTTTTTCCCTATGTCTTTGTAACTTTACAATATCTCCCCATTATCTCAACTGACGTTATTTATCAGCCTTTAAAACTCTGAAAGTGTGAAATTGTGACAGTCTAGACAAAAAGGGTGAATTGTTAAAAAACAAAACTACTAAAAGAGCTACACTTTGTTATTTTTGGTACATCTAGCATTTTGTAATCAATTTTTGAGAACCGGAGAATAATAAGAAATAATTGAGTGGGCAAAAGCATACAAAATGATTAAAATAAGACGTCAATAGATTTGTAATAAATATGCCTCATATGTCTGTTTTACATATGTTTTATGTACTGAATAGGGGCTTTTCTGCTTCTGTGTACTCTGTTTGGTACCATCAGAACTGTTTCTGAAATGGACCTAGTCTAGGGCTCCTTCAATAACTATTGCCCAAATGTTCTAAAGAAGATCTTGACTGACACTTGATTTTAGGCCGTAACTGAAGAAATAGATACACAGTATTGGATAATACTTCACAAATGTCGGTACAAATTGATGCTGTTGGCTTTTCATGACTGTTTTCTTTTTTCTGTTCTTTATGGTTTGGATACTGCATGTTTTTGCTCCTTATACAACATATAAAATGTACTTTAGCAGTTATAATGAACCTCTGAATACCATGTTCTTCAGTCAGTCAATATAAATATGAATTTGTTCACTTTATTTACTGAAGTAAAAAAAACACCACATCTTATGGCATAAAATAGCATTGCTTTGAGATCTTTATTTTACATTTTGGCTTAAGTTGCTTGTGGTCTGGAAAATAGAAACCACATTTTCTCTGGTATAGTTAACTTTAGTAGGGATGGGGTTGGCTTCTGTAATGGTAACTGACAGTCCTCTGATATTATGTAAATAACCTTTATGTATCACTATGTATTTGAACCAAAGTTCATATATGGAAAGTTAGTCTGACATGAAAGATATTGTCCAGCATTTATTTCATTGTTATTCTCCCTGATATTGACCATTCTTCCCTTTCCACCCTTTCCACCAGGCCTGTTCCAGGCTCTCTTTCCTCACTATTACATCTGCACAACAGACAAAGACAGCCCATGCCTGCCTCAATGCCTGGCACCCTCCCCAATCCCACAATGCCTGGATCTTCAGCAGTGTTGATGCCTGTGAGTATTCTGTTTACATTTTGCTCAGATAATAATATTATACAAACAAGATTACAAATGTTACATTTCATTTTAGATTTGGCAAACAATCTTTATTTCCTATGAAATTTTTGTTCACTCTTTTGGAGTTTTTATTTGGCTAAATGACGAAAAACATTGCAAAATATACACAGTTGACTGATTGCGCAGTCATATTTCATTTTTTTTTTTGGCTGACTTTTGTTGCATTTCTTCGATCTCAGTTCCAAAACTTATTTACCAATTATAATACCATATATATTATTTATGGCACTGAATACAGAAATTAAAGAAAATGGGAGGATCACAAAGGAATCCCTGTTTTATTAATATGCCGCAAGTGTGTGTAACTCATAGAATGGCAACATGGAATCCTTGAAAAAAAATAACGAGTTAAGGTTTTTTATTTCTTTTGCATGTTAAGAAGTAAGTTTATTTTCTAATAAAGAGGTTTATTCTCCAGAAAGGTCATTTGTGCTTGTATATGTGAGTGAGTCTTTTATTATACTAGTAGATTAGAAGGAATATTATGCCAATTAACATATACCCCTTTTGCCAAAATACAGTGGGGAAAAAAAGTATTTAGTCAGTCACCAATAGTGCAAGTTCCACCACTTAAAAAGATGAGAGAGGCCTGTAATTTACATCATAGGTAGACCTCAACTATGAGAGACAAAATGAGAAAACAAATCCAGAAAATCATTGTCTGATTTTTTTAAGAATTTTTTTTCAAATTATGGTGGAAAATAAGTATTTGGTCACCTACAAACAATCAAGATTTCTGGCTCTCACAGACCTGTAACTTCTTCTTTAAGAGTCTCCTCTTTCCTCCCCTCATTACTTGTAGTAATGGCACCTGTTTAAACTTGTTATCAGTATAAAAAGACACCTGTGCACACCCTCAAACAGTCAGACTCCAAACTCCACTAGTTTGCTAGAGAGCATTTGGATGATCCAGAAGAGTTTTGGGAAAATATCCTATGGTCTGATGAAACCAAACTGGAACTGTTTGGTAGAAACACAAC
>WMED01005442.1:2528-19505 GCA_019650415.1 Pipa parva
GCACTGGACACGATCTGGACCCTCCTCGTCATCATCGGAGCTGTCAGATGAGCTGGTGGAGTCATCGGAATTCGCATCTGCTCCATCCAAACCAGATTCTCTCCTCCTCTGTAGGTAAAGAAGAGAAAAGAGTCATGGGGGTAATCCGATTCTTTGATGTGTGCATTGACAAATTCTTATATAAGGGTGTGAACAAAATAGACTGCGATCTAATAAAAAATGGAAACTGAACACAATAAAAGTTGAATTTCATTGTATTGTATATATTCATTTATATAAGCCAGTGGTTCTCAACCTTTTTGAGCCGCGACCCCCGGCGCCGACGTCACTGCGCATCGCGTGATGACGTTCGGCTGGAACGTCATCACGTACACACGTCACATAGCCACCAGGGTCGTGACCCACAAGTTGGGAACCACTGATATATATTACGCAGCACTTTACAGAGATTCATCATTCATTTCAGTCCCTGTCCCATGGAGCTTACATTCTAGTTTCCCTATTCAGTCACACACAGATGTATGATTTTGGATTGTGGGAGGAAACCACTGAGCCACCACACTTTAGCCTGTATCAATTAGACCAGAGGCCCCCAACCGCCGGTCCGCGGACCAGGACGTTGGGGTTTTTCAGCCGGTCCGCGGCGCCGCTGACAGGTAGCTCTGCGGCCCTGCGCCTGGTCAGAGCACACTCTTTGTGGATTGATAATGTTCTCTGCCGTAGCCATGACAGCTCGCAGCTCCCGGCAGAGAACATTATGCAGGACGGGGCGGGGCATCGGGCGGGTCTTAGTAATGCGGCCATCCAGCACAGCATGGACTGGGTGGGGCGGCAGGCTCTCCTCACTGACTCGCCCCCGGCAGAACATGTTATGTGGGGCGTGACGTGACGGGGCGGGGCAGCAGACTGGCCTCATTGACGCGGCTCCTGGTACCGGTGTACAGCAACAGTAAACTAAGCTCCACCCCTCCATAACCCCGCCCCCATATGACCAAAGCTCCGCACCTGCACCACCACCACTCCAGTGGGCCATGGAAAACTGGTCTTTCTTATAGCCGGTCCCTGGTGCAAAAAAGGTTGTGGACCTCCGAGTTAGACAATCAGCCAAGTGATAGGATCGCTTTTTGGAGTGATGATATATTTCCTGCATTCATGCACCAATTTGTGACATCATCAAGCAGCAATCAGATCCCTTAAATCACGATCTAGCAGAGATCTGATTGGAGGAGCTATAGTGTCATTTAGCCCCGCCCACCTGACTCAGGAAAGAAAAGTCGGGCTGACAGGGAAGATGACAGAGAGAAACGCTGTATAAAGGTACATTTTTTAAATACAAATATATATTTACAAAAACGTTTCAACCTAAATTAGTATTAGGGTTTTGAGGTGACAGAGATAGACCAGTGTTATTAAGGTCTGTTTCCTTCCATTTATGTAGTACATACCCTGCGCTGACCCCTCTGCCTGAGATGGTGCATCAGAAACCAGAGCATGTGGTTATCAAAAAGATCTGTGTGATGCAGACTGTCCTCATCTCTTTCTCTCTTGTTCTTCTTAATCACCTAGAGAGAGAAAAAGGGATTAACTACAAAATAACAGAAGCTGAACAAAATGGAAGTCATGAACATTTATCAACAGGAGAAATTGTTGAATTAGGTCACCCACTGCAACCTATAGGGTATATGATTGGTTGCTGTGGGTTACTACACCTTTATAAACAATTGCACCTGTTGCTACATACCCTCTATGTTTGCCTGGTCATCACATGTGCCTATGTTATCAAATATGATAAAACAAACATTCAGCTGGAACCTTAGGCTAGGTTCACACTAGCGTTTGGATGCGCAACGTATATACGGCTCGCATAAAAACAAAAAATGCTCACAGTGTAAACCTATGGACTTACTTTGTTCTGGCCACATTAGCGTGTGATGCGCATACGCTGCATCCGGAATGCTGGCAGTCGCATTTTTGCTGGCGTATATATGCATATATGCCATGCACAAAATGCGGCCACAAAGGAGGAGCCGTGAACATTGTGCTCAGGTATGTACAATAGGAAAGTGCCTCATGAAAATACGCTGGCCTGAATTTGCTGGCGTATTTTTGGGAGGCCCTTTCCTATAATACGCAGCGCATAAACGCTGTGTGAATCGGGCCTTAGTAATTCTGAACTCTAAAATACAATTATACAGATTAGCTAGATAACGTATAGATAGATCGGAAACTTTGAAGTATGTTGTGCAAATTAGAAAAAAAAAGTGTCATAATTCTTAAAAAAAAAAAAATATATATATATATATATATATATAATGATGTTGTTTACATAACAAAGTGTAGTTAAAGGGCATATTTGCCAATAGTTGTAAAAACAAAGGCCATCCAGGGTTACAAGGGGCCTATGGCCAAAAATCTGCATGTTGCCTCATTTTCACTTATCAATGTATTCAAATTAAAGGAGAACGGTGGAAGGACACATTTTATTCCAAGCTACTGCCTACTAAAATATAATTATTTACCCACTTAATCTAACCTACAATGGAATACATCTGCTGAACTACATATTCAAACAACGTGGCCAAGATAGGCAGCTACAGATCTCCTTGGTCCGGAAGCTTTCGGCAAGCTCGCTTACAGATGTTCACACTGTGGAATGTGATTCGCTGCAGCTGCTGGAAGATCCCGGGAGACATATTTCAGTAAACAGCAGTGATTGGGGGCTGGACTGAGGAGTGACTGCGGTGAATTGTAACGAATATAAAATGAACATGACGAACATCTAAGAAGCTTAAATGTTAAATGTAAATGTTGGTCCCATTGTGCTAAGCCTGAATGAAATACTTTAACGTTTGATCAAGTGCGCAGAATAGCACATTCCGCTGAACGGATAGAAAAAGCAGAATGTGACAAGTTTGAAGCTTGAATACCACTGGGGATGACAGAGTTACTTTCATTTTCCCACTTGTGTTTTGCAACTTGCATGGCACAAGTTTCGTTTTCTGGAAGAGTTGACGATAACACCATATGGAGAAGAATGAGCTCAACATTGCAGTGACTCATCTCGGGCCCACTCGATAAGATGGTGCTTTTGAGGAAGTGCTTAAGTTCCCGAGCTCCAACAAGAAGTAAACTGGAAGAAGAAGTGGACTAGGAGAACAAATACACGCTTAATCGCCCTACTTACCTCTTTCAGACCATCCAACTGTGTGGGCTCTTTAGCAGTGGGAAGCCAGACTTTCACATCATAATCTAGACCGCTAGTGGCCAGGACGGGCAAGTGAGGATGAGGCTCCAGGCAGTTGACCTGTAAACATACCAACCTCCAATCAAGTTAAACTGCAAATAGCTCTGTTTAAACCACAGCCATTGCTCGGTTTGTTAATCACGCAATGCAATACACCTATAAAAACCATCAAGGGGGTAAACTTTATTGCCTACAATCCCTATTGTATTCTATTCCTGGCGTAGGGCTTTTATGAAGCTCAGTTCAGCATTTCAAACATTTAAAAAGGACCCCCTTATTTTAAAATGTTCCACTTCGGAAAGCAAGCTCCATTTTTGTTTTGTGAAATGGCCAATGAGTGATTGGCTATCACGCACAATGCTAAGGTAATAGTCAATGAAAATTGCATCAGGAGCAGAGGATTTTAAAAAAGTTTGGTCCTAAACCCCTCACCCCCCCGAAAAAAAATGTAAAAAGTAGTCAGATAAAAATTCCACAGTGCAACAAGGGGACTAGTATTCTAGTTAATTTACTGCATAACACTTACTGATGTCATCAGTTATTTCATCACTATGGCTGCTCCTTTAACAAACATTCCAGTTCTAATATTGTCAACCGATAATGCCAGTCTAAAATCATTTTAAAGTTATTTGTTCATTTAAACAAAAGAAAAAATGCCTCTTCTTAAAAAGGGAACTGAAGTCTAAATGCCAACCTGCTTATTTGTTTTTACATAACTTTAGAAGCACATCACTGTACCCTTAACCAGAGTATTTGGCCTCCGTTTAGCATTTGACAGCTCTTTTAAAACCTCAAAAGCCCCACCCTTGTCAAGTCCTGGGCGCAGGTCATTACTGTTCATAAACAAATCAGTCTTCAAAGGTGAACAGAGTGACTGCACTTGTGTAGTAAAGCCCTATCCCTGGGGCTCATATGGTACTGTCAGGGGCTTCCAACTTATTGGTTTGAGCAAGGAAAGGTTCAGTGATGCACTTGCTGGATTATTTATATAAAAACAAACAAACAAACAAACAAACAAAAGACGACAAGCTGGCTGAAACTTAGAATACCATATATGGGCCTATTAACAAAATTCCAAAAAGTTGCGTAAAGGTTCAAATTCGCATTCATTCCCACTTCCTCATCTTATTCATAAAACTGTGACGTGGAGGACTTGCCACCAATTTGGACGCTTCCAACAATTGTAAACTTATGGAGGTCTTAGCATTACTTTATGTGCGCATGCCCAGGTAATTCATTTATTTATCAAGAATCGGAGTCTGACGAAATAGTAAATTCTGCAAGGCGTACTGTGTCACATTCGCCAGAACAAAGTGGTGAATTAAGGGGCTGATGGCAGGGTTGGTACTGTCCGCTTGAGTACGCCACACTATGTAAGAAACTGGTGCTGATGCCATTTGCTTCTTTGCTATGGGAATTCTCCATTTAGTTAATAAGGAATGGAGAATTTGTGAGTAAGAGATCGAAGTCAAATTAGGACTTTAATGAATAAACCCAATCATCTACCATCTCTTCATGAACGTCTGTGCTTTGCATCTGAAATTGAAGTGCTACTACCATTTATATATTTAAAATAAAAAGAATGTAAATGACAAATTGCTGTTTTACCGGTTAAGAAAAGGTTTTTCAACCCTCTCCCCCAAAATAAAATATACAATCTATACCTGCCATTATTCCTCTTTTTCAAATTCGGTTGTGTTATTACAAAAGTAACGCTGCAGTGACTGACAAATGGTTTAGAGTCTTCGACCTCAGACCTAACTTTTTCTAAGTCCCCACAGAATCATGGGAATCATCTATGCGGTCTGAAAAAAATGACACCATAATGTATCATCTTTTCAGCAACCCCAAGACAAACTTCTAATGCTCTAAACATGAAGAATATTTAATCTCTTGCTTCTTGAAATTTATTCCACCACCACAACGCACGACAAGCCACACGTTACACAGAATTTCTCAGTCACGTTCGGATGAGCTGGAAGATGCAGGAGATTGGAAGCTCTACCCACCCCCACACCTTGCAATGGATAATTCCCTGCTCGCTCAGGTGTTAAATCTTACAGTGCTGCATACAAATGAAGAATCCAATATAACTGGGCTTCTAGTGTGAAAAGAAATAAACTGCCGGTTTGTTAAAGGTGTCAAAACACACACACATTATATATACACACACACGTGTGGTGGGAATTAAGCGGATACCAAGGGAAGTGGAGAATTGCAGATTGATCTCTATGAAGAGCTACACAGACAAGGGTTAGTTAGAAAGACAAACACACGAGTCAACTAATATTTACATAGTGTTGAACACAGAGAGATAGGTAGACCGACAGATGTGTGCACAATACAATTATACACTGCCAAACAGAAATTAATCAATCAAAAAGATGAAGGCAGAAAAAAAAGGGGACTGAAAGACAGAAATAATACTGTAGATGTAGACGAGATACATTATAAAATCCACAGACTATACAGAATGACAGAGGGAATCATACACAACTCATTGATGGATGGCAGGCTAACGTCAGCAAATATGGATGGAAAAACTGGTTGCTTTGCGTTTGGTACATATAGCTACACAAATAACTGTACAGATAGATAAATAGAGAAAAAAAAAAAAAAGCAGGAGGAGTAGTACAGGCAATGACAGATAACGGAGTCATAATACACAGTAAACTCATGAAATGCAAGGAAAATCCTGTAAATTATATATACTGTAATTTATAAGGTTATAAATAGACACTGAGGAGTCACATGACCATATAAAAGTATGAGGCCGCAGGCAGAGTTATACAAAACATAGATTTCTAGGGTGACTTTTATAAGGGCAAAATTTATTAAACTCGAAAAGGCAGATTTCGCTTTTGCGAGTTTATTCCCTGCAAATCTCGCTATTTGATCGGTAAATAATAATTTTCTATGGAAAAGTAGCCATACTTTACATTAGTACTTTGGCTACTTTTCCATTGAAAAATCCAAATCGAAACATTTCGATTGGTAAATATCGATTTGAAGTTTACCAATCAAACAGTGAGATTTACAGGGAATAAACTCGCAAAAGTGAAATTGGCCTTTTCAAGTTTAATAAATATCGCCCAACTTAATATTCTTATAAAACTACAGAAGGTGATATATTATGCTTTATAATATAAGGCATGGAAAATAATGGCTTTATGTTCCAGGGCTGCCTCCTGCTCTCTGTAACAAGCAAATTTTTTCTGCCCTGCACAAAGATGCCATCCGCTCTTCACTTTCTTGTTCCTGTGTGATTTCAGAGAATTGGGCAAGCGCAGCAGCAGTTTTACATCGGGGGAATTCTGCTACTGTGCATGCCCTATGCGGCAAAACTCACAGGAAGAGGATCCCAGCATCTGTCAAGACAAGAAGACATTTGGCAGAGAGCAGGGGCAGTGCTGAAGCTTATGGGTGTTATTGACTAAAGTCCAAATTGTTGCGTAAAAAGTGTGAATTCACCAGCCAAAACGCAGATTTGCTATGGGAATCCACTGTTTGAGAATTCAACAGTTCAATCCTAACTTTAGCCAATATCCCCCCAAATCTCTGATCGGTGAGTATCCCTCTCCCCTTCCCTTGACATGATAAGCTTATAGTTCTACTTTAACAGGTGCTAAAAAAAACACACACAAAAAAAAAAAACACACCAACAGCCAGAAAGGAACAGGTTATTAAACTTTGTATAAATTGCCAGAACTCCCTAACAAGCTGCACAGATGTCTGACGTTCTGTATATCTTAAGAAATGAAGACACGAAACTGGAATACTAGCAGGTGTTCCAAGCCTGAAGCCAAACCCTCTACATAGAACAGCAGCAACACTAAGAAGCAGATACCAGATGATGCTGAAAAACATTTTATTTTATCGCTTTGTTCTATTCGCCGTTCGGAGCAGGAGTAAAGAAATCTGTGATTTATTTAACTTGCCTAATAGGGAAATATTGCTCTGTGTACAATGAAGCAGCGATTTAATCCCCCTGGAGACAAATGAACCAACACTAAACTGTTTGCTTATATGTATAACAGCTAGCAGGATCTTTTATTTCAAATGAGAGCAACACAAGCCTGTCCGCATTGTTTACAGCATTAACTTAATCTTACTAAAGCAAAAGATCAGACAAACGTAGATAATTCCCTAAAACTGATTGAAATTCAGCTGCGATGCTGTACAACAATTAAAAAGATCTTAACAGGGCGCAGATAACACCAGCAATAGAAATTATACATATATATATATATATATATATATATATATATATATATATATATATATATATATATATTATAATCATACACACACTTAGCTTGGTAGGTTTCATCTTACTAATCAGGAATTCAACTTTAGATGGAACATTTTAAAGGCGAGCTAGGTAGGAATATGTCATACCCAGCCAACAGGAATAGCCTTTTCTGCAGAGACCAATCCTATAATGCAGTGGTTCTCAACCTGAGCGTCGCGACCCCTTTTGGGGTAGAATGACAGTTTGCCAGGGGTCGCCTAACGCCCCTCGGGATTGCCGCGGATTTTTGATACCCTTTATCTGCGACTGCAACAATATTTCCGTAGTAAAGTCGCAACTTTACAATTATAGGAATATTGTCGCAGTCGTGACTTTGCTATGGAAATATTGTCGCAGTTGTGACTTTAAAATGCTCACCGTCATGGATAAAATGTCTCGGCAAAAAAAAGGTTGAGAACCGCTGCTTTAAAGGGAATCTGTATGGAAAGGGAGCAGAAACTATTATTGCTAAAAGATCCCTTACTTAAAGATCCAATGGCATCATCTTTTTATTGACATTTTTTATTAACTAATTAACTTTAGTTAATTTTATCAATTTGCCTGTGGCCCTCCTGAATCGCCAAACAGAGAAAGGAGGTTTGGTGGAGGAAAAACACATGAGATCAGATCCAAGATCCAGTGGATGGAAACGATGTGATTTTGATCTGGAATGGGAAGGAAGAGGAAGGGCGGGGTATCGGGATTCTTTTAATACAATGGCCGGCCCCCCTGGGTTATTTGGTACAGGTCGTATGGAAAGAATAAAAAAAACGATATAATTTTGTTTCTGTTTTTTTGGCTATCACGGTCTCTTCTCTCCCCACATCCCCTGACCAGTCCCATGATAAAAACGGTCTGGCATAGCACTGGTTTATGGTGCAGAAAAGGTTGAGGTCTTGCTACTTTAAAATACATAATTTTACTGTAAATCATTCCTTACTATCGTTTACTTGCAGTACACAGATGGTACAATAAAACTGTTAGCATCTTCCTTAGCGTCCGAAACAAAGATTTCTCTTCCAAGGAACGATGTATTATAATGCAACAAGAATGTAGGCACAATGGGTAGGGATTTCAGAACACAGATCAAAGAATGTAGCCTTTTCTTTTATCAAAGTAGAACGAAAACGCACAACTCACCACGCCTCCTTTGTCACCGTCCATAAACTGAACGATTTGACAAGACGATTTCTCCCACAGGAATATGTGACCGCAATCACTCCCGCTCACTACAAACTCGCTCCTAGGGCCGTAGAAATTCACACCCTTCACTGAAAGAGAAAAAGTGAAGCGGTAGACAATCGTTTACACCGTCTTCGTACATCACAAATGTCCTGAGGGATGCTCTTTACTGCATTAACTTTCCAAGATGGCTATTCCACCATTGTTTAAATTTTGTGCATGTCAAGTTATTGAAGCGCATGCAGCACTTAAAGGGGAACTGTAGTCAGATTACATCTTCATATATGCAGTACTATACCTTAGTGAGAAGCATTTCTCCCCAGTAGATGTGTAATACATCATCCTGCTTCAGATGAAACAGCACTGATAAACTCCTGCATCAGGAAATGTGTGTGATGTGTACCAGCCAGTTTTACATGAAAGGGTACCCTCCCCTGGACATTTTTGTCCTAAGTGTAATGTAACACCTGCACACAAGTTATCTTTTCTCTGTAATCTCCTGCATTCCCGGAATGTAAACAAAGCATGGCTAATGAGGCCAAAAGGTCAGCACACTCCTTAACCAATAGCAGACAGGCAACTTTTTCTTCTCCTGTTTAGCAGTTTAGCTACTGGTGTGGTAGTTTATCAGGGCTTTGTTATAAATCATTCTGTTTTACATTAAACATTTACTGGAGAGAAACTCATCTCACTGAGGTATAGTACTGCATATGTAAAGATGTAATTTGACTATAGTTCTCTTTTAACATCAACCCACTGCAGCAATAATACCTGGTTCATAAATCTTCTTATAACCCAATAGAGGCAGTGCCAATCTATGTTTAAGGAACTGTATAACAAAGTGCTTTGCACTAGTCCTTTAAGTTGTAAGGAATTTTGTAAAGCAAACAATCAGCAAGCAGCCAATTCTCATAAATGAGGGGCTTATACCACACCAGCACTGCAAGCGGCAGCAGCTAAATGTGTAATTGCGCGTCACCATAATTAAATTCAGCTGATGACACACGCCAAAAGACTAAAGGTAATCGCAAGTATGACAATCCATTAACAACATATGAAATTGCGGCAAGAAAACCTATATGAATTATTAATTGTGACAGACTTTTTTTTTTTTTTTTTTAATATTTTAAATCAAAATCGCCCTGGACAATCGTCAGCCAAGGCTATCAATCAGAAAATTAGATTTAGTTTGCTAATGGCTACTACTGGAGCACTTACACCAGCTTCAACAGGAGATAAGATTGTCCAAAATGACCAAAGATGCTAAAATCGGCCACATCTGACTATATTACCAGTAGCTAAATCTAGAGATGCTCTGGGAACTTTGCCATTGGTTTAAATGCCCCAGTCTTACTGTCCATAACCATCTTATGTCAGCATATCTGAACTATTACTGCTGCAATTTAAGACAATCAATAGTTTTTGTTCCGTACAACTCATTACACAGTTACATAAAAAAAAAAAAAAAAAAAAAAAATACCAGAGTTGGAAACATTTGAATAATGTTAAATATCTGAAAAACACCAGTGTTGTTCTTTGTGTATATATTTATTGACCAAAATTTGCTAATGATAACACAGCTATTACTGCTGCATTAACCTACTTTGTTGTGATTGCTAATCAGAAACAATCACTCCCCCTGAATTTCCTTGCAGCCGCAGCAGACTTGCTAAGCAAAATTCCTGCTGCAACTGTCGTTATTAGTTTCTTTTTTGCAGACAATAAGAATTGCCTTCTCTTGAAAACAAAGGGTGCAAAAAACGTAGCATTATTTAAAATGTTATGTATGGGTGACATAACAGCAAAACAATCCTTCAGGAGTTAATGAAATACAATCTGATTTGGGGGGGGGGGCAGATCTTTAGTACAGCTATTTTAGTAGGATTGGAGTTAAACAGACAAATGCCAGATTACCATAAAATATTCAAACACAGAATCACTTGGCTGGAAAGATTTAATGAGCATTTCTAACGTGGAATGGAAATGGTTGTTCAAAACAGTAACTACAGTGTCACATATGTGGAATTTCTCTGAAATACACAGCTGACCCATGTAGCGGTTAAAAGGTTAACCATCCGATTAGGACAGATAACCAGAGTCAATGATGGTGTGAGCCTAAAGGCCTGTATTAGAACTGAATGTGGAAGTCTGATGCCCTCTGCAGGACAAACTGCCACCTGATTTGTGACAGATTTGGGCCCTCATTCACCATAGTGCGAAGTGAGCCTCGAAGCGTTCGGCTCACTTTACAAATGGTATTATGCGCCCGCTGATGTCCTGCACGCGGACATCAGCGAGCGCATTAAAGGGATTCCCCTCCCGGTGAGGAGACTCGAGTGCTCTCGCCGGGAGGGGAATCTCTTTAAGGCGCTTGCGGATGTCTGCTTGCTGATGCTTCGCGGCTCACTTCGCACCATGCTGAATGAGGGCCTTAAAGTGCACCTGTCACTTCAAAATACTAATACTAATTTAGGTCCTACCAATGAAATAAAACGTTTTTGTAAATATGTAATTTTAAAAAAAATATATACTTTTATACATCGTTTCTCATCTTCATTGTCAGCATGACTTTTCTTTCCTGAGTCAGGTTAGGCAGGGATAAACGATGATTGACATTATAGCTCCTCCAATCATATCCCTTAAATTACAATCTAGCAGGGATCTGATTGGAGGAGCTACAATGTCAATCATTATTTAGCCGCACCCAATCCAACTCGGGAAAGAAAAGTCAGGCTGACAGGGAAGATGACAGAGAGAAACGCTGTATAAAGGTACATTTTAATACATTTATATTTACAAAACATTTCATTAGTAAAACCTAAACTAGTATTAGAGTTTTGAGGCGACAGGTGCACTTTAAACCACAGTATATAGAAATAGCTTGTAGCACAGGAAAAACACAATGTCAAATGCATGAAACAAAAAGGAAGAAGAGAATAATTTAAAAAAACGGTATTGATGGTAAAGAGTATTAGAATTTTTGCACGCTTCTATTTTATACTCACAAAAGCAAGTCTGTGGGCAAAATTTATTATCCTCTGAAAAGCCGTTTCAGCTTCTCAGAGTTTAATCGGGAGAACACCCTAAAGGCCCTTGCGGTAAGTATCGCGAGATTTGCCGTGAGAAACTTTTTCTACTGAATTTATCCATGGAAAGGGTAACCGTACTGTATAGTCACCTTTCCATGGATATATTCAATAAATAAAATTTCTCACAGCAAGTATCGATCGAAGCAAATCTCGTGATACTTACCACAAGAAACTTCAGAGTGTTCTCCCGATTATTAAACTCGGAAAAGCGAAAACGCCTTTTCCAAGTTTAATAAATCTCGCCCATCATAAGTGGACACAAATGAACAAGACACAGTATGGTGTTTCAGTGGTTAAATTCCATCCTGGACATCACCTTCATGGAATCTGTCAGTTCTCCCCGAGGGTCCCCAGTTTCCTCCCACAATCCAAATACGTGCTCATTTCATTGGATCCTAACTAAACTGACCCTTAGTCTGTATTTGTAATTGCATAGGGAAAACTAGATTGTAAGCTCCTATGGACAGGGTGTGAAGTGCTGCAGAATATGTTGGTACTAATAAACATATCTGAACATGCAGAAGCTGCAAGGCTAATGGTCCAATGTTTACATGTCGGATAGCAGGAATATAAAAGGACCTTTATGTAACAAATCTCAAATGCATTCACGTGAAAGTTTTTGAAAGCTGAAACAATATGGCAGACACTCATTTATTTATAGGAAGGCTCAGTGGGTAATCCTGTACTTCAGTGGTTGACACTGGTTACTGGGTTCCACTCCACCATGGACATTATATTCATGGCATTTAAATGCTGCTTACACAGGTTTCCTCTGGGTGCTCCCAGTGAAACTAGGGAATCCATAGGGAAAATAGATTTTAAGCTGCACAGAGGGAATGAAATACAGGATTAACCTCTGTAAAGAGCTACAGAAGGTGTTAACACTATATAAATGCTGCTGGTAATAAAATAAGTGGAACGATTCAAGCAATTAACATCTCAACGCACTTAGGCCTGTGCATTGGAATAATGGTCACTGGGCAGCGCCACCTTATGGCCATTCAAAGTATAAGAAAGTTGACCGGGTAAGGCCAACCTACAGATTAGCAGTTAATGATAATGCTTGTGGGACTGGAAACTAGCCATAGGCATCCAAATAGAATTACTGATTTTTTTTGGTTTCATTGAATTTCTCTGACGGTTGCGGCCACATTGGGCTTTCTGGGGCACTTTATGAATTTGCGTTATCTAAATTGCCACAGGAAATAATAAAGTAATAAAGAGTATCATTTTACCAAAACTATGTAGAAGTAAATAACTGCCATTCCAAACCAAATAGGATTTTTTTTTTCTGGCGTTACTGGTCCTTTAAATCAGAAAGAATGGGCGAGATGTAAATCAGAACCAAACCAGCCTAGATGGAAAGCGCAGCAGATGGAAAAAGAAAAACAATGAATGCATATCCTGGTTTTCCTTGCCGATTCCCAAGCACACTTCCTGTACAATCCAGCAAGGCAGGAAGTGCCTAGCAAAGGTCAGACCGATAACAGTAGGGTTAAGTGACTGGAGGTGCCCTTATAAATTACACTAACCTGTGGCATTGTTTCGGTGCCCTTTATACCTCTTGATGTACTCGGCGCCATGGCTGTGGGAGGAGTTAAACAAATAGATGTCTTCATCATTGTAGCTGGCGAGGAGTTCTAGAACAGGGAGAGAAAGAGATGTTAAACACAGAATTACAGAATCCATATTCACACGTTAGACAAGAGATAACACAATGGCAGAGGCTGCGGCCCATGCGGTCTAAGTGATACGTTGCATACGCCAATGACCACGCTGCAGTTTACCTTCATTACAAGACTGCAGAAATAGCAATTCTAATAGAACACAGAAAGAAATAAAATCTGTGATTTAATATAATTTAATCATCATGAACGCTTCCCGTTGTTTATATTTATAGATATGTAAAGGTGCATGTCAGACATTTCTGTTACAGCGCTTTGCAGCCCCATTCAGGCTCCCATAAGCCCCAAACCCCCCATGTGGCTAAATGCATAAAACATCCCACTTCTCTTAATAGCTTACAGCAATGAAATAGTCCTGTCTTCTTCTCGCATTAAAAATGTCTAATGAGAGAAGTGGATGCTTTCGCAAGTGGTGTCTTGGGTAATTTCTCTGAGGCAAAATGCATAGTAGTCCATAATTATGTTGCAACGAAACAAGCTGGACAAGTAGGACAGTGACTGAGGTAGGAGTAGGGACTCCAGAACATACCTCAAAGCAAAATATTAAGGCCCTTATTCACCAATGTGCGAAGTGAGCCGCGAAGTGTTCGACTCACTTCGCACATGGTGTTATGCGCATGCTGATGTCCTGCACGCGGACATCAGCACGCGCATTAAAGGGATTCCCCTTCCGGCGAGAGCACTCGAGTCTCTTCGCCGGGAGGAGAATCCCTTTAATGCGCATGCTGATGTCCGCGCACAGGACATCAGCATGCGCATAACACCAAGTGCGAAGTGAGTCGAACACTTCGCGGATCACTTCACACATTGGTGAATAAGGGCCTAAAGGAGAAGTAAAGGCTAGTTTTATCTAGGAGTGATTCTTTGGGAATATGCTGCCTCCTTCTGTTACTATCAAGCCACTCTTTTCTACTGTGTGAAGCACTGTGATCATCTACTTCCTGTTCAAGCTCACCGAGGTGAGCATGCTCAGAGCGCAGAGCTTTGCATAGCAGAAGAGAATGGCTTGATAGCAGAAGGCAGAACTGGTGAGTAAAACTCAGATCACTATTTCACCCCCCCCCAACACACGCACTTACCATTTAACAGTCCAACATTCCCAATTTAGGAACACGTATTAAATAATTATATTATTATTATTGTTCCCAAATTGGGAAAGTTGGACTGTTAAAGGTTAAATGGTATGAAAAGTTTGAATAAAACCAAATTTATATTTGATATGTATACATATAGAAAGCCAACTTAAGCATTAAAATGTAAAAACGATTTTGGCAGCAGTACTTGCTTCTTGTTTAAACAGTCCTGCTCCCCCAAGCCCTTCTGTGTACAGACTCTTCCTGTGCAGTGACAATTTGCAAAGTGTTGCGAAGGATCCAGAGGTCACTTCGCACTATGGTGAATTACCCCCTTAGTGTTCCTTATTAAGCATAAAATAGTTAAAGTTAAGCACTTTTTTTCAATGTTAAAACATTTTACACCAACATCGCACATGGTATTCCAGTGCCAATATAGAACTGGCTTTCCGACTTCTGTATAAAAATTAAATGAAAACAAACCCATCCATATTATAAACCAATGGCACATGTACAAACCTGATCCATCATGGCTGTATACAAGACATGTAATATTTGCTTTGGACTCACTGGTCACCTGAAATGTAAAACAAGTTTGGTTGAATTAAATTTGGGCAATGTCCAATGTGCAATGTTGGGCAAACTCAGGGAAATCTTAAAGGAGACCTAAAGTGAAAAAATAAAAAACAAGTGTTAACATATTTACCTTAAACGGAGCCCATTGATTACAGTTACAGCATGAGCTGTGCTGCAATTACCCAGCTCTCGATGCTTCCTCCAACGCCTCCTGCACAGTGCTGGCTGACACAGAAGCCAGCGTGCAGCTCCTTCTTCTCCTTCCACGGCCTTGTACATCATCACACTCATTGCGAGGAGTGTTATCATTAGCCCCCGCAAAGAATGTGATGATGTTTAAGCCCTGAAACACCTGTGGTGTAACAGTGTGGGAGGAGCTGCGGTGCTGGCTGCCAGTCAGCCAGCGCGGAATGAAGCATTAGGGGAAGCATCAAAAGTTGGCTAATTATAGCACAGCTCATGCTGTAACTGTAATCAATCGGCTCAGTATAAGATAAGTATTTTAACACTTTTTTTTTATTTTTTCACTTTAGTTTTCCTTTAAACATATTTCTGCATTAGGTTTTTTATTAAATCTGTCAGCAATTGGGAAAAAGGTTCTGGTTTCATATGAGCCAGTTCTATTCGATCTTAAGTTTTATTTTACATGCATTTTCAAGCTGCAGTGGATCACTTCCAGAGAGATCAATGGTACATAGGTGTCAATGTAGTCTGGAGGCAGACACATGAGTTGTGGTAGGACCAGATGGAAAAAAAAATAACATAAAATGTTGTAAAAAGTTGGTGGCAAAAAAAAACTTTTTAAATAAAAGATAAAAGTAGCACCCAATAAAAATGAAACTGCCTAATATACATTTATAGTTACTATATAGTTAACCTGTGCTTCCAAATACTAGATTTTATAGACACAAATTAAAATTTTTAGCTTTAAAAATTGGGCTTTAGGGCACACTTTATCTATATGCTTTATGTAAAGCACCATAGAAAACAATGGGACTGGGTGGGGTTCTATTTAACAACATGGCTGCTATTAGTAAAGAGAAAAACTGACAGAAATAAAAAGCAATAGTTATAATAACATTGTCTCATTTAAACAAATCCATATGAAGATGACGTCACTTAGCAACAGTACAACTATTTAGGTCGAATTTTCTAAAAATGCCACAGCTACTACTTACCTGACTACACTAAACGTGACTATTTGTCACAACACAGCATGATTATGCAGAATTTTCGATGCTACAATATGGATTGATTGTCGTGAAGTGTGGTAAAGTTATCCTTTGTTGAATATATTCCCAGGAGTAATCCTAGAAGAAAGTGCTGTTCCATTCTATCTCCATATAACATTGTTATTGTGGCAAATGCGCAGCCCCCAAAACTGCTGTCTGCAGCCCACGGGACACCAGAGACCCCAAAAACACAGTCAGGACAGCACAGAGCAGACAGAGGGAGCAACATGCATGCCAGGCTTAATGTATAAGCACTGAGCGCAGGTAAGCAAGTGGTGGAGGTGCAAGAAAAAATGGTCAGGGGGTGCAGAACATATCAAATCTGAAAGGAATGAGGTCAACTTCAAGTTTTTTCTATTTGTGGCCCATTTACCTCTCTCCGAGTTTGACACTCCTGATTTAAAGGTACAGTTTAGGCACCAACAGTTATTTGCTGTCTGTTTGGCACTGTTAAACAAAAGTTAAATAAATGTTTTCTGTCATATCAATTATTTATTTATTTCCACCCTTCATAATTTAGCACCAGTTTGTAACTGAAGCTCCTCCCCTCTCAGCCACTTCCTGTTCAGTGTTAAGGAATTGACTGACAGTCTGGATAATGCTAA
>WMED01005443.1:0-19504 GCA_019650415.1 Pipa parva
TAAGCTCGACCCCTGTCCACTTATATATGTGAACAAGCAATGATTTGTGTGTATTAACAGTGCTGAGTGCTACTTTCACCTGCAGAAGTTTGGAAGATGTGTCTATGGCTGTTCATTTTATTGTACAGGGGCCCCTGAAGGCCCTATAGATCTGTCTGTTTCTGTCTTTGTTTTACAAATTATTGCAGATCATCATTTTGCGCCAAGCACAACACACAATAGATTCCATCAAAATAATAAACATCAGAAGACAATTTCATCCGATTTAAATGAAGCTTGCGCGTTCTTCATTCCGCGAGTGAAAAAAAATGGAAGATGTCACCGAATGTCATTTAATTTAAAATGCACAGAATGAAATCTGCAAGGCGGCATTTTTTCATAGATGCAAATCTCTGTAGTTCGAATAGACCCGACCAAAAACTGTAAAAGCATAATGTTCATGTAATAAAGAATTCATTTCATTGCGCTCTATGTCTACCCGAGATGTTTTCTATTACCAGTTCTGTAATATAATGCTCTGTAAATCATCTATTATTTGTTAAGTACCATTTCAGATAAATTGTAAACAATGCCAACGTGCTACATTACGTCTTTAAAATAAGCTGTTATTACACTAAAGCAAATTCACCATTGAAGTAAATAAGAATGAACTATCGCCATGTAAAATAATGCATTGGGGCTTATTCATCAAAGTGCGAAATTTGACTGTCGAGGTGCACTCTCTTCACTTTGGGATGGTACTCTCCAATAGTCATGGATTCTCTACTCATTCACTAAGGGGGTTATTCACTAAAGTCCAAATTGTTGCGTATAGGTGCGAATTCGCCAGATAAAGACAGTCGCAATAGGATGCTACTGTCGCAGTTGCGTCTTTATAATGAGAATATTGTTGCAGTCGCCACTTTATTCAGGGAAAATTGTCGCAATCTTAACATTAAAAAATTCTTGCGACTTTACATTGGGGAAATTGTAGCGGGTTTACTATGGTAATCTGCTGTTTGAGAATTCGACAGTTGAATTCGCACCTTAGTGAATAGCCCCGTAAGCATTTGATTTCCATTGCAAAAAAGTAAACAGCGTTGGATTTTTTATTTTTTTTTTGCATTGTGCAGCATGGCTAGTTCGCTAATTCATTTAAATTGATTTAAGGAATCTGATTGGAGGAGCTATAGGGGGTTATTATATAAAGTCCGAATTGTTGTGTAAAGGTGTGAATTCTCCAGCTAAAGACAGTCGCAATAGACTGTTGCAGTTGCGTCTTTAGAATGAGAATACTGTCACAGTCGCGACTTTACTATGGAAATATTGTCGCAGCCGCAACTTTAAAAATTGTCACAGTCGCGACTTTACAATGGGAGAATTGTTGCAGTCGCGGATTTGCTATGGGAATCCACTGTTTGTGAATTCGACAGTCGAATTCAGACTTTAAAGAATAACCCCCTATAATGTCAATCTTTTCTTTATCTCCGCCCCTCTGACTCAAGATTCAAGTCAGGCATTGGGGGGGAGAAAAGAAGCAGGGGGTTTTGTTGATTTTACTGCTGTCTCAGCCAAATACTCCCTGCTTCTTAACAACAGGCTTTTAAGTGATCTTGACGGGTCCGTTTTAAGCATCCGAATTGAGAACAAATTCGCCAGATCAGGAATTTGATGAGAAATGCAAAGATTAGGAAGTGGCGAACGGGTGCAAATTCTGATGTTTACACAACTGTTCGGACTTTCATGAATAAGTTCAGAAATATCATAACATTTCTAATAAAGTCCTTCTTGTGTTCCTGTATTTCTTATAGTTAAATAGTATAAAACATTCATCCAGCAAAAGTTATTATTGAAGGTATTGAATACGCACTCAATTCATGGCATTACAACAACTACATATTTACACACCTCTCTGCATCTATTAACAGCTACGACAACAACATAGGTTAGTGCGTCAGAACATGAATTTACGCAACGCATGGAAGGGTGAATTAGAGGGTAACAACACAACTCTTGCAACTATTCTTGTCAACATTTCGAACCAAAAGGCTTAGAAATGGTGGTAACAAATTGTTGACACGTGCAAGGAATTGTCCATCATTCAAGTGAATGTTAAAAAACAACTGGCGATTTTTTTTTAACGGTACTGTGGACGTGGCATGTTTGTCTCTGTAAAAATGACATTACTTGGCGACAATTCTCCTATTTAGAGCGAATTCACTGCAGTATGCCACCGTGCCTCAGAAAGTATTTTGCAGTTTAGTGAATAAGAGAAAAAAAGAATTTGCAACAGTTAGGGTAAATTGACAAGGAATGTTGTGAATTCACTCTTTCATTAGTGACCTTTTTTTTTTTTTGTCTTGTTCTGCGAGTTTTGTAATAGTAATTAGAATATGGCTGGTTGACCTTTCTGAAGTAATTAAACAGAAATCCATAGTTGATGAATTGCCTACAGATAATGTAGAAGATGATTCTTGCAGAACTTTTCCTTTTAATATTGCAGTGATTTAATTGCTAGCAGGTGCAATACATCCCTAGGGTAAGCACATCCGGAATAGGATCAAATATAAAACCACAGGGCTGTACAGTTGATATTAAAGGAGTATTACTTCAATTATTAAACACGACAGGTAACAATCACATCAAAAAATTTTTGGGGGGGTTGGGGAACCTCCCTTCAAAAGGAGGTTAAAACGGTGTGATTGTTGCCTAATTACAAGAGACATGTCTATCAACTCTGATTGGTGGAAATTAAAAGTAGCATTTTCTATTTACAATAAAATACAGTGATATACAGTAATATGAACAAGGGATTACAGCATACTCAAAAGAAAGATCTGTCCGCTCTCGGCATATTTTACAAATCAATAGTCAACTACAATAAACCTGTATGAGACCCTAAGCAATCATGTTATAGGTGAATAAACTCCTGCATCTTCTTTAAGGCTAAGAAAATAGCAAACCCTGGATGGAAACCTATAACTTGACTTGGTTTTCATACCTCAAGAGGAAAAGCATCCACTAGGACTTAAGTATTAAATTAAGAAATGAGCCTTATTATAAGCAACATTATTTGCTAAGCAACATTCAACACGTCCTGCTATTCAAAGTAACAGGAACCCAAAGTGAAGTATAGAGCAGAGTTTCTGTCTAAGGCATGTTTTGCCTTTGCAATTGAAGAATTGTGACGAGGGAGAAGTATTTGCTGTATTTTGATTTTAATTCACCTCTAACATATTTTCTACAATATTATCTAGTACATAGTGAAGATGCCATGGAAAAATTGTATGTATGTAATATTTTATTTATAAATCACCACAAATTTAGTCAGCGCTGTACAGTTCAGCAATACAAACATAATACCGACATGGGAAAAGTACATTATACAATACAAGTATAATATCACAAGGATATAACACATCAAGTGCCAGGTTGTGGAGGTTGGAGGTCCCTGCCCCGTAGAGCTTACAATCTAAATGGGAGTAAGACTTACATATGCAGATAGACTGGTAATAAGAGCTGAGAAATTGTATGTATGTATAATTTTATTTATAAAGCGTCACAGATTTGGTTAGGGTAATAAGAGCTGTAACAATGTGCTTTCTGATTATATTATCTTATGAGGTACTCATACAATTGAAGTGACTCTGAAGGCATTGAAAAGGGTTAGGAAGTCTGTTTAATAAAAGGCTTGTACTGTTTGGCACTATACATTATATTATAACCACCCCCATGAAGGTATTTAAGTCTCCACTCTGCCATTTTGTGGTGAACAAACATGTCTGGGGAAGAGGCCATCTACAGGTGCAGTAGAAACTGAATGAGCCTAAAACACGGTACTATAATATAGCAAAAGAATTATGGATAGAAAGTCATCTCCAGCCTTTGGTTCCTCCATGTGATGCTGAGATACTTCCATCCCACCAATGAACCAAATGATGATATCTTCAATCAACCAATGAACCAATGAAAGAGATAATCACCTTATTGAATATGATCTATGAAATAACTGACAGCGTATAAAGGCTGGGTGCAACTCCTAAACTTAACTGTCTATGGATTTCTTAGCATAATTACAAAAATGGAAAGGCACACCAGTCTTAAAAAACTTAAGATCAGTCTGAAGAAAGTACAGGCTCTCATCAAACATCACATTTAATGTCTGCATTTTGTGTGTATTATATTAAATAAATCATAAGTTTTCATGGTAGGGATTCATTTTTGTACGTGGAGTTGAGTATCCACCACCCAAAATGTTGAGCGTTCCTTGTTCTGTTGAATAGTCTACATAGGGTTCATTTTTCCCCAGGCACTAATTCTAAAACACTTCTTAGAATTTGTTACAGTCACTTCCATTTTTTTACCCAACTGCCTTTATAAATACGTATAAAGAATACATTCTAATTAATGTATTCCAATCCATTTGTAAAAAAATCTCACCAAGCACACATAGCAGTAGTTCACTGCATTACAAAATGACATGTTCTGTGCTGGCATTCACACAAGACAGTCTTCACATTACTTTTCTGTGACTTTGTTTCAAGATTAATCACAAATCATTTTAAACACTGAAGAGAAATGATTACTTAGACAGCATAATTACCGCATTGTGCATTAAATACTGCGAATATTCAGGGAATATGCACAAGCAATTGGTTATCTTTTATTTCATTAAAGAGAGAAATCATTAGCCAGTTAATTTCATACATTTTGTTCAGCACCTGACTGTTGAACTGTTATAAAATATAAGGTGAATATAACACCAGAAAGGAAACCAGTTATAATAGTCTTTTGATTAATGGGGCTTTTTAGATATCTACTAACATAACGTTAACTTGTTTTTACTTTCTTTTACTCGACAAACAAAATGGCTTTTAAAGAATGTTTGTCTTGTCTCTTTGCAGATTAGAAGACGTTTATTGTAGTATTAAATATTGCGATTTTATATGATATAAATAAATAACACAAAGCAGATGAAAAAACCCTTCTGCTTTAAAGTGTAAGTAAGGTTATTGACCAAACTATACATATATATTATATTTATAATGTATAAAGACAAACTGAAACATTTAAAAGTAAAAATGATTTTGTTTTTGTTTTTTAGTTCTCACCTCTTAATCCTGCTGCATTAATCTTAGAGGATCTCTCTGTAACTTTCTCTTCCTGGTTAGTGCCATGAAGCCCCCCCTCCCTGTAATGAGGTCACACAATGACTCATTCTGCTAGTGCATGCTTAGTAATCTGATACTTTCCTCTCACTGCTAAGCCCTGCAGCATTGAATTCCAACCAGACAGTGTCAGTTTTTAAGATAAGAGAATGTGAGGGGTGGGGGCGTGGCCTTCTCCACTACAGGAAGGAGAAATATTTTACAGAGGGACAGCAGGGAAGTGCTGCAGAGTGAAAAGGTGAGAGAGGAATTTACTAACCGTTTTTACACTTTACAATACTTTAATGGGGCAAACTTTATAAATAGGGTTTACTTACACTTTAACAATGATGAATAAACTATATGTTTATTTCCAATATAAAATGATAATCTGTGTTTAAGGAAGAACTAAAGCAAAGAGAGTCAATCTCTGCAGCCTGAATTGCTAAATTGCCAAACCCCTCTGCTTCTCCTATACCAGACTATTCAAGTTACGGAACCTCTGCAAGATCTATGCTGCCAACTGAAACGACACTATGGGGGGAAATTTATAATCGGTCATTTTGACCTATTCCCCATAATTCAATCCGTGGTTTTTCACCGCGTTACCGCCAATTTTTCCTTTCAATATAATTTTGATTTCCCCCAATTCATGTAGGTATAAATAAAATGTATCAGTACCAAAAAAGATCAATTTTTATAAGTATCCCCCTTAATACACTAATACTAACCTCAGCATTGTTCAGTCTAGTATGGGGGTGGCCAAGAAAAAAGGAGCAATATGGCAGAACCAATCAGAGAAACTCTTATAAATCCTGTACAACAGACCCAATTGTGTGCATGAGAGAGGAAAGGAGTGTATCTAAAATAGCAAGAAGGATCCCATGCACTGGGGAGGAACAGAGTGATTCAGTTAAGGGTTGTCCAGCTATAAGCCTGTTGGGGTGTTCCACAGGTTGTTTTTTTTTTATAGCATATAGTCAATTCAAGTGTTCTGTATACTTTAATGTACGTTTTTATCATTTAATTCTATCAGAACCCCACAATGGCAGAAGATGGACTAGTCAATTACAATTTAAACAAGCTTTAACACAGTTAAGTTGCTTTTTAAACTTTAAGAAGAACTTATGCATCTCAGAAACGTACTACGTTCCCATTAATACCTGGTGTTAATATAGCTATTATTTCCTATACGCTGGCTTATTCTGTTATCATTTGATATCTGTTTCTCTAATTATTTCAATGATAGACTCCAAAGTGATCATTTGGTGAAAGGAAAGTGATCTAGCAGAAGCCACTGAAGCTAAACACAGGCAAACTGTAGGGTAAATATGTCATCATATATACTAAGTCAGTGGCACATTAAAACAGATAAAACTTAAGTGTGTGGCAGGAGCAAAGTTTAAAACCAAGAGTCAAACATCAGAAGACAAAAACTGGGTCAAGCTGGATCAACTGAAGATAGGTTGGAGAAGAAGGTTGCAGTATAAATCCACATTGGACTTGGCACAAGTTAATCCTAGGGTGCAGAGTCTAAGGAGCCCCCTGGTTTTAACTTTGGGACCCCGCAAGGGGGTATGGTCTTTATTGCAGAGAGCTCCAAGGACGCTGCCCTTAGGGTAGCTGTCAACTGGTGATAAGGGTTAAGCGAAAGTCATAGTCCAGGTACTGGGCAGAAGGTCATAGCTGGTGGCAGGCAGAGTAGTTGAAATCCATAGCAGAGGTTAGGGCAGGCAGAAGGCAAGGAGAGTCCAGTAAACAGACTGAGGAGAAACACAGAAATAACAGGATCAGGATCACATCCAAAACAAAGCCAAATGGTTCTATAAAGGCGCAATAGCGGGAAAGTGACTGTGATGGAAACGACACAACTGTGACGGAACAGATGCAACAGAATTACGTGACCGTACTGCATTGGAAGTATGCGACAGCATCAGAATTATGCGACCAAAATGGAACCATGCTGGAAATGCGACGCAACCTCCGCAACACCAAAGGAGCCTGGTAAATCCTATTCCTGATAAACTGAAAGCAGGAATTCCTGGCAGAGATAGTGTGTAAGAACATAAAAATATTGAATCAGAGAACATAACATTGTTCTTTAAGGACAAGCCAGACAAGACTAATCAAAGCCAGACAAGACTAATCAAAGCCAGACAAGACTAATCAAAGCCAGACAAGACTGATCAAGTGCAACAAGGGGCTGAATGCCCAAAGTTTAATTAGGGTTGAGAGTTTTTGATGCTCTGTTTATTAGCTGCAAATTCTCAGCCAAGCAGTTCATTACTACTCCAATACATATTGAGCATACTAGGCAATATCTGGGCAGTCCACTGTGCCCCATGCATGGATAATTTCAACTGATTCCCCCATACAATCTTACTGAATTAAACCTTTATATGAAAACGTATGGCACATTCCTTCCAAGAGCTTGTCTGTGCTACTAAGCACGGAAAGACTGTAAGAAACTCTGACAGATAACCTTATATAATGCATCCATGTGATAAACTTAAATGCTGGTTGAACTTTCAGCTGAAGTGTGAGGCTGGATAAAAATAAGGTTTCTTCTTAAACAGATTAAGGTGTGTGACAGTTTTGGTTAGATGCCCTTATAAGAAAAGGTTGCCAAGAGTTTACCTGACATTATTTATTTGTCAACAGCTATCTCAAGGTGCAGTGTCTTCATAAGTATCTGGACCTACAAAATGCTAGATAATATATACCATATATATATATATACTGTATATTTAATTTGGAAGGAATAACTAAGCTGTGAAATGTGTTTCATTTTCTTTTTAAATGGACTGGAAATTAAAAGTTAGTAGTTAGCATAAATAATTAGCTATACAGCACTTCCACATTGTAAACTCCAGCTTCAGACACTGCCCGCGACTCTACGGCGTTCCGCATCACCCCATCCCTCTCAGAAGTGCAGTCCTCTCCAGCCGCGCTCCCAGTGAAGCCTCGTATCTGCATTTTCCATTAGTAACACGTGATCAATGCGTCCTCCCTGGATGATGTGCACGCTCTCCATGCGACTTCTATGAAATTAACGCTGGTACACCTTGGCAAATCGTCACATCTACTGTACAAATCAACAACGCTCAAAGTTTTGTAACACTTGCAAAAATATACGATATTACACTCACTGTAATATTGCAAACTATGCAAGAACTTGCCTCGATGCAAAAAAATAACAGACTTTGGTAAATGTGCACAATGGCTAATTCGGATTTATGAATCTATGGCACGATGCGCACTTTGATAAATATGCCCAGTTCTGGTTTTACATAGGGTATTAAGTAACTATAAATAATATTATTACTAATGAACAAATAAACAGACGTTCTCGCCCCGCATATTTTTTCTGATACTTATGGGTAATTTACATTTCTTTTCTGCGCATATTTCTCCGAGTGAAAGTATTTACATTGTTACTATTTCCATTAAAACAACATTTGTCTTTTTATTGTCTATTGTTAGCAATGGAAGTATTCTTTTCTTGGATTGTGATAAATATCACTTGCATACAAACTGAAGCAAGCCTGGGAATTTCAAATCTTTTTTTCTATCTTTTATTTTTTTTCGGAAAGATGGATTGAATGTGTCATGGTTTAAGAAGCAAGATGTGTTTTTATATACTTAAACATTTTCCACTGGGCATTTCTGCTGCCTGAATAAATCCATAATATTTAGTTTTGCATTTTGAAAACATAAAAAAAACCAAAAAACCTTTATACATATTACATGAAATATTTCATTCAAGATGTGTATTGCTTTGGAACAGATAGAGGTAGAACTGAAAGAATAGAAACCCTTTTCTTTAATTTCAGTGCTAATTAAATATACTTTGCACAATATGTAAATGTCTAGGGGGCAATTTACACAAGAGCGAACAGTTGCTTAGAGGTGTGAATTCGCATCCAGTATCTGCATATCCAACTCTGCTTATTCATTAAACTAATTTGCAGCCACATTTGATAACTTATGACAGTTGTGGACCTACACAACTCTTTACATCACATTACACACACACAATTCAACTATTTATGAAGTGTGGGAGTGTGTCGAGGGGGCCAATATGCCAAAGGATACTGATCTGAATTTGGTGATTTGCCATCACCAGATTAAAGTGGCAAATTAATAGGATAAAGGCAGATTTGGCATAAGGTGACTGTTTACTCAAAAGACACAGAAAATATAGTGACAAAGAAACAACCTAGGAATAGTGTAGCTTAGAAAATGATGTAAATAAGACTTGTTGTAACATAGGTGCCTATAGTGGTGAGTGACCAATAGTGCTGCCAATTAATGGTATATTAACATTAATATAAGAAAGTTACAATTAGGTGGGTTTTTATTTACTTAACGAGATCCACAGGAATCATGGGAAAATGATTGGATTTGCATCAGAACCTGGTGTTTACTGAATAAGGAGTGTAGGAAGTGGAAATGGTTATATCCCATTTCTTACAAATTTCAAGGATTCTCAGTGTGTAAGAAGTTATATCTCTCTAAACTGGGTTGTACTCCCAGGGGTGTAGCAATAGTCCTGTATCATTACAATAGGGAAATATGGTACCTCTCTTTTTTTTTATTATTATTTATTCATTTTTATATAGCGCTACCATATTACGCAGCGTTTTACAGAGATTCATCATTCACTGCCCCGTGGAGCTTACAATCTAGTGTCCCTATTTACTCACACACAGATGTATGTTGTTTTTTTTTATTTGTGGAAGGAACCGGAGCGACCCCACATAAGTGTAGGGGAAAATGTACAAACTCCATGCACATGAAGGCCAGGGTAAAATTGAACCCAGGACCCAGCACTGCAAGGCATTAACGCTAACCACTGAGCCACCTCACTGTACTATGAATATAGCTGGGAGGAGTAACCCAATCTATAAGTATCTCTGTTTCTAGTAGGTTGTGGTCTTTACTCTCAGGCCTGGATACAAGCTGGGGCTTTGCTGCAGTGCCTCCCTCGTGCAGGGTGGGGAATCCCTACAGACAGCCAAAGGTAGCGGGGCTCCTGTGTTAGACCCTTCATGAGAAATTATGCCTTACCAGGATTAGGAGGATCCAGAGTACAAGGGAGGGTAATTATATCTGAAGTACCTATTGCTGTGCATGGATATATGGAATTGATACAACATTGAGGACTGTGCTGTGTTTACTCCATTTGTTCATCTGTTAGTAAAGAGTTCCTGTTGTGTAGTAAGAATCTCTAGCGCCCAATATTTAAAGAGGTACAGGCAAACAAATTCAGGATACCTACATCTACCCAACACACTCCTTTGATGAATAACCCTTCTAGTCAGTATATTATAAAATATTATAAAAGTATGTATTTTCATGCAATATGGCAACACAACCTTTGGAAATATATCCTGCTATGGACCAATAGTAAAAGGCTGTTTGGTGATATCAGTAAGAATAATTGCTAATCTGCAAATTGTCAGGGGTGAAAAAAAGCAACTAATACATTTTCATTGTGAAATATTTGGAAATATTTATTCTGCTTGCATTGTGAATTGCATTTCTGGTCTGAATGGTTACTTCCTTCTCTTCCCTTTACTCACTGGATATTAATGGGGCTTATTCATTATCATTACATTATATCATTCATCTGTGAATTCTCATCACTTTGCGTTGCTACTCACAGCCAGTCATGAATTGTCTACTTCATAATCACTAAACAGAGGATTCCTAAGGGGCGAAATTTACTTTACCCAGTGAAATCTCGGGTTGATCTCCCGAGATTTCATTCGAGATCTCGAGATCGGGTTTTTTCGACTTCAAGTTTTTTCATTTTTTTCCCATGGAAAGGTAGCCATGCTTTACATTAGCAGCATGGTTTACATTAGCAGCATGGCTACCTTTCCATGGAAAATACTGAATATTTGGAAAAGTGAAACTTGATCTCGTGATCTTGAACGAAATCTCACGAGAACCAAACCAGATTTATCTCGGTAAAGTCAGAAAGACCCAGAGCGGTCTGTCCGACTTTGATAAATTTCACTTCAAGGGGGTAATTCAGCCAGGTGCGAACTCACCTTGCGATGCTTCGATTCACCTCGCAAAAAAAGTTACAAGCTGGATTCTCTCCTACATGCGCACATCAGCACATGCTTTAAAGGTATTCCAGTCTCACGAGGTGACTCGAGTGCTCGCGATGATGTCAGTAGCCGTCTCTTGCCTAGTGTGGCCTAGCTAGTCAGAAAGTAGTAACCTTGCCATCAGACCCCAAATTCATGAAACTTTGGATATTTATCAAAGTCAAAAAGGTTTTTTGAAGGCCTAATGGTGGGAAAACAGTATATATTTTATTATGCTGGTATCACCTATTTAAAAATGCTTTTTTTGACATGTAGAAAATCATTTTTTTATGCATTTTTTTCATCAAAAAGTTATTTTCGATCTGTAAAAATCAGCAAAATGCTTGACAAATATCCCATATGCCTTGCCAAATTCGCAACTGTGACTCTGAAGCCTGATGAATAAGTGTATTGCCTATACACATTCAAGGGGGTTATTCACTAAGGTGTGAATTCAACTGTCGAATTCGCAAACAGCGGATTCCCATAGCAAATCCACAACAATTTTCCCATTGTAAAGTCTCAACAATGTCAAGATTGCAACAATTTTCCCATAATTATAAAGATGCAACTGCGATAGTAGCAGTCTATTGAGACTGTCTTTATCTGTCGAATTCGCACCTATAGGCAACAATTCGGACTTTAGTGAATAACCCCCACATGTAAAGAGTTTTCAGGGACTTTCATTAATAGGCCCCTAACTAGATGCAGTATATCTACTAGCTGTAGATCTGTAAAATCAGGATTTTAACTTGTCCTTTGTTTGACATTGAAACAAAAGACTTGTACGCTCTATATGAGACCTTCAGGACCATCGCAAATGTCCCGGAAACATCAAGGATCAGGACACACATCTCATTCATTTATTGATTTATTTATTATAAAACACTACAACTAAAACAGAATTGCTCATGCAGTCCAGAATTAAAATATTTTTGCTTGCACCACTAGCTATTCTAAAAACATATATTTAAATAGGAAAGTTATATGCTCCAAGCATGGCTTTTATTGCGCACTCTAGGGTGTATGAAATATGACTTGATCATTATCATAAAATATAGAGTACAGTCTAATCAAGCCTAATCCATTTGTAGGAAATGAATGTGCTGTTCTTGGCTATCCTTGGAGTTTATGGCTGTCCCTGGTGTAGCTTTTTACGAGTTTATCCATTTTATTTTGGGATGGTCAAAAAGGAATATACAATGGTTGTAAAGCTAATGTATGATTTACCGATGGCTTTGGACAATACATCTGGGCTCATTTCTAAAACGAAGAAGAGGAAAAAGGGAAAGAAATTCTGTCATTATCACTTGATCTTATGATGACGAAACATTTTTTTTCCCCCGGATTTTTTGCAGTGAAACATTTTTCTGTAGCGCTATCGTAAAGGCGCTCCGCAAAAATTCTGCGCGGTTTCGCTGCAGTAACAGATGCATTTTTCTTGTAGTGAGAATATTAATTCTGTTTTCGTTTTAGTTTCTTGGAACTACCCATTTTTATTTTGCGCTTCTCCAAACCAACTCCCAAAACGTGTGTATTGATGCACCTTACAGGTGTAGACTAATTAGGGGATTATTCCCTAAAGTCCCAATTCGACTGTCAAATTGTCAAACAGCGGATTCCCATAGCAAATCCGCCACAATTCTACCATTGTAAAGTAGCGACTGCAATCATTTTAATTGTTACAGCTGTGAAAATATTTCCATAGTAATATTACAACTGCGACAATTATTCTCATTCTGAAAATGAGACTGCAATATTAGCAGTCTATGGTGAGAGTCTTCGGCTGGCATCAAATGGATAACATGGGTTTCTTAAAGAATAAAATAAAGTTTATTTAGCAAATTAACTCAACATAAATAACAGTAGTAATAATAGTGCTCACAGTGGGAAGCAAAGAGTTAATAGCAACATTATGTATGTATGTATGTATGTATAATTTTATTTATAAAGCGCCACAAATTTATGCAGCGCTGTACAATTCAGCAATACAAATATAATACAGACATGGGAAAAGTGCATTAAACAATACAAGTAAAATATCACAAGGATACATCAAATTAAGTGCTAGGTTGTGATTGACACAAGAGATTGGAGGTCCCTGCCCCAAGGAGCTTACAATTGAAGTTGGAGGAAGACTTACATACACAGATAGGACATTCATTCACCCATTATCACCCATTTCCATAGCACATAGCTCCTTGCAGTGGATTATTGTTGGCTCTCGCTGATTTCCAATAAAAGGGGAGGGGACACTATTTTGGTTAATGTATGCTAATGCTCCTGGGGTATACCCCTCTTTTACTTCTGGATGGGACACTAAACTGCCTAATACCAGTACCCTCTCATTGGCACAATATGTGCCCACCATAGTTGCTATTCTTCTCTGGGTAATATCTACTGCATATACTGTATATCTCAAGCAGTAATACAAGTATATATAAGGGACTAAACCATTGAGCCCCTACACACATGCAATAGATATGAGTTAAAAATATTTTACAATCATTAGGAATTTATGTGGGGAAATATATCATTTCAATTCAAGACTCTAAAAGATCCACAAGACGTTTTCAGCAAAGGAAAGATGTTAAAGAGCTTCTCCCCTCCTACCCTAAACACAAGGGGGGAAAAAGTTCTCCTTTGGTATGTCAGGATTCATTCACACAATGGGCTGATGGCTTTATTCTTTCCAATGATTTAAGCTCAATTCTTTCGAAATCAAAGCGATTCTTTGCTTTTGTAGTGACATTTCCTCCATGGGGATTTGCATTCAAGGCTCAGTTCTCTTTATTTATTTTTATTCTTACCGCTCGTTCCAGCGCTGATGTGAATAACACAAGGATCAGAAGATGAAAAGCTACAAATTTCCTTCGAAAGTCACAGAACAGTGAATTCTTTATTTATCAAGTAGGCATTCAAAAATTATAACAAGGGGGAAAAAAAGAAAACAATGCATTGGTCAAGTGGAGATAGAAATGTAAATATGCGCCATATTGTTACTAGTTTTGGCATATAGTGTAGAACGTAGAATTTAAGACCTGACAATTACCTTCATTTGTTCTTCTTCCATATTTTTACTTCCCAGGGGTTGCTGTCAAGATTTCTCTTGTTCATCTCCTACCTCGCCCAATCAGAATCTCCTTCAACCTTTCCCATCTTCCCCTTCTTCTGGTTTTATAAGACGCCTCTATCTGTAGAACGACCTCTCCCACAAGCTTTAATTACACTTACACTCCTGCATTGCATGGAAATAGCTGATTGGTTGGATCACACAGCACCTTATCCCTTTATAATCCAATAAGGCTCTTGTTTGGGCACGTGGTGTACCTCATATCCCTTATCCATTGTCCCCCATTCAATTTTCAAAGCTAACTAGCTAAATATTACACTTTATAGACACAATTTAGAATTTTTGGAAGTGCAGATTGAATATACAGTAACTATTAACGTATTTAAGACATTGCCACTCTTTCTTTTGTTGTCCTCAGCAGCCTTGCCCCTTCATGTGATTTTGTTCTGGTGCAGTGACTGCCTAAGAAGTTTAAGACTGAGGCATGGTCTATTGCTAAGGAATGCTTTACACTGTAAGTGGGTTTAGAGCTGGGGGTTATACCTAATTACTTCCATAGGGAAATAATTGGGTTCTAAATTGTAGCTGCACTGTTGCTGGCTATGGTTTAAATAGTCATAATCGTTATTGGCAATAATCGTTATCAACAATTATCCATTCGATGATTTCAAAAATCGATAATCAGTCAAATGACGATTATTGCCATCATCGCTCAACACTAGTCATGAATGATGCTTGAAGTTGCTTTAAATGGGGGTAATGGTGCATTGTCTTCTTTTGTTAACGATGGTTTCCACCAAGCAAACATGTGCAATCATTGCTTTGCATCCAAATTAAAGAACCAAAGCTCATTTTCCCTAAGGGTGATTCCTAAGAGAAGAAGGTATTGATAGACCTAATCTTGTCTTCTTCTGCATCAGCACCATGATTTTCTTCACTTCCTACTTCCTCTTCAACATCTCTGTTTTTTTTTTCTTCTGCGCATTCTCCAACTGCTTCTGATCATGTACATAAGAAAGAAATAGTGATGTTATAGAGGAGGAGCAATTCAAAAGAGGATTGGGATGCTGAAACACAAGAGAAGAAGATTGGTAAAATCTTGAAGCAGGAGGCAGCACTGAAGTGAAGGAGGTGATTGGTAGGTATATCCCACCTTCCCCTTTAATAAACCCCCCCTAGAGAAAACAAGATTTAGTTCTCCTTTAATAAAGTGTGGTATCTAAACTTTTCCAAGATCAACTTCAGAAGCAATATGTTGATGATCAATGCTTTTTTCTAAAATCAGGGAGTACCATGTCACAAGGCCAAAATGATAAGTGAGTGATAATCAGCTCCAGTTACACTGAACATTCTAATCAGCACAGTTGGTGATAAACTGTGAAATGTAAGTGCTGCATTCACATTTATTTTTTTTATATATAAATGCTTTATATATTTCTAAACCAATGATTATTTCTAACAAATAAATAATTATTATTTCATGTAGAAATTGTGCTCCTTTAGACTATGTCTCTTTCTCTTTAACTTCTTTCTGCTTTCTCTATCTCTTTGGGGGTTATTCACTAAGGTGCAAATTCGATTGTTGAATTCGCAAACAGCGGATTCCCATAGCAAATCCACGACAATTTCCCCATTATAAAGTCACGACAATTTTTTTAATGTTAAGATTGCAACAATTTTCCCATAATAAAGTCGCAACTGCGACAATATTCTCATTATAAAGACGCGACTGTGACAGTAGCAGCCTATTGCCACTGTCTTTATCTAGCAAATTCGCACCTATACGCAACAATTCAGACTTTAGTGCAGCGGTTCTCAACCTTTTAACCGGCGCGACCCCCGGCTCTGACGTCACCGCGCATCGCATGATGATGTTTCAGCCGAATGTCATCACATACGCGTGTCACGTGGTGACATTCTGCTGAAACATCATCATGTATGCGTGTCACGTGGTGACATTTCGGCCGAACGTCATCACATACGTGTGTCACGTGGTGACATTTTTGGCCAACATCACCCCGCAGGAACCCTTATAAGAAGAGTTCCTGCGGGTGCTTCTGGGTGCCGCAGCGGTTCTCGACCCCCGTGGGTCAGTCTTGAGACCCCGCCGGGGTCACGACCCACAGGTTGAGAACCGCTGCTTTAGTGAATAACCCCCAAATTTTTCTCTCCTTTGCCAAATGCTTAAAAACTTTATGGCAGACTATAGCAATCTCATAAAGCATTCCATTGACACAGACTCTATTGAATAATAATTTCAGCATTATTTTACAAAAAAAAAAAAAAAAAAAATCATGAATTGTTTGTTGGGACTTTCACACTGCCAGAATAATGAAATATATGGCACTGAATCTAAATTCAATCTCATGTTACTGTTTGTTAAAAATTCCACTGAACTTATCCCATTCAGAGTCCGACAAATCACAGGCAAAAGAACAGCATTGGTGCTGGAATTTATTAATTTATTTACAATGCTAGACATTGGGGAAATAAAACGACAAAAGATTGAATGGCCGGGATATTTTCTTTGTGATAATAACAGCCAACGATAATAAATAATGACGGTAATGCCAAACCAAAAACAAAACCGAGAACTACTGAAATATTAACAACGTCTTACAAATCTTGGGGAAAAAAAAATAGATTTTTGTTGCTGGTAATTGTATAAGTAGTAGATTTGTCACTTGCAGATTCTAGGGAAGAATAGGTTTGAAAATTGCAAGAGACAGGTTAGTGTTTATGCTTCGCTAAAGCTTAGCCAAGTAACAAATGAAAGAATAAAACTCATTAAAAATAATAATAACAACAAAAAAAAAAAGATGTAATCCTTTAAATACAATCTATGGTCAAGTTTACAATGAGATTGGTGTGATAAAAACACATTGATATGCCAGGTCTATTGATTTGCAACTAATATGATGCGCTTTGTGTAGGAGAATAGAGCCTAATGTAGAGGGTTTAAACAGTAACACCGAGAAATATAAATGCCTCAAATGGATTTGTAGTTAATATATATTCAATCTGTGCTGCCAGATATTCTAAATTGTGTCTAGAAAGTGAGATAGTTTGATATTAAGCTTTAAAAAAATGGGCTTCCAGATACGCTTCCTGTATATGTATCTAAAGCACCATAGGAAACAATGGCACTGGGTAAGATTTTTTTAAACAACATGGCCGTTATCGGTAACTATACAAACAGACTGAAAATAATGCCATTGGGCGTGGTCTGATTAACAAACATATACAACATGGCTGCTATTAGTGAGGATAAGAAAAGAGAGAAAACAATAAAATTAATAAATTCAACTCCAAAGATGACATTTTTACAAGTGCTATATTGGAATAGCTGTCGTGACGACACAAATGGGAGTTTTTATCTTTTGGTCCTTTGAGGGTAATAAGTTCCCACTAAAGAGGTAAGTGACAGGATCTTCACATCAGTGTGTGGTACTGTGCTCCTTCTGATTGATTAGACACTGGTTCATTTTCACCCCTGGAAGTGATGTTTATCAGAGATGAACAGTGTTATTTTTGATTAGTCAACTTAAATTCATTACCACTGGCATGAGGCATGCACAGATCTCAACAGATAGTCATGACTTTTTATGAACTGGAGTGATTCATGAAATAGAGCAAAAGGTGGCCCTGTGTGGAATGGAATGCATATATCAGAAGGTAGCCAGAATCCAAGCTTACTGGAGGAAAGCACTGGACTGAACCAAAAGGATTACTTCAACCAGTGACAGTGAAAATGGGGAAACTTTTCAGCGCAAAGAAACTACATGTCCTGGCATGATTAGCGACACACATCAGGCAGTGCAAAGTAGTTACAGGTCCTGGCATACTTAGCAACACACACATCAGGCAGTGCAAAGTAGCTACAGGTCCTGGCATGATTAGAGGCACACATCAGGCAGTGCAAAGTAGCTATTGATCCTGGCATGCTTAGTGACACACATCAGGCAGTGCAAAGTAGCTACTGGTCCTGGCATGCTTAGCAACACACATCAGGCAGCGCAAAGTAGCTACAGGTCCTGGCATGATTAGAGGCACACATCGTGCAGTGCAAAGTAGCTACAGGTCCTGGCATGATTAGGGGCACACATCATGCAGTGCAAAGTAGCTACAGGTCCTGGCATGATTAGAGGCACACATCATGCAGTGCAAAGTAGCTACAGGTCCTGGCATGCTTAGTGACACACATAAGGCAGTGCAAACAGATCTCAGAATGATTACAAAGACATATGTGTGCACTAAAGACACAGGAAAGGGGGCAGAGTGAGAGAGAAAGAGACAGGTGAAAGGCGTTAAGTGCAACTCAACAGGTTCCAGCAACCTTTATTGTATCACTGTGTTTAATGGTTAACATTCACATATTGCCCAGTTTAGATCTGCTTCACCAATTCCATTGTTTGCCAGTTCAGATACCATAGTTTCTGGCGTTAGCTTTATTATACCCATAGCAACAAATCAGTAGTTACCATTCACTAGTATAGGTGAGTCAGGATAATGATGCCAAACTCTAATTGGATGCTATGGGTGACTAGACATTTTAGTGTATCTGCATTTGTGTTGTCAGCAGTAAAGGGTAGCATCAGGGTCTTATTCATGAACGTCTGAGCAGTTGCACAAGGGTCAGAATAATAATTTGCCACTTCCTCATATGACAGTTGTGGACTTACAGAGAGACCACCTTTTATAGGTAATTCACCATTTCATCAAGAGTCAATTTCTGTTTGAAGTAATGAATTCGTTAAGGTGTACTGTGTCACATTCAACAGTTCTACTTCACCAGATCGAAGTGGCAGATTAAGTGGTTGATGGCCATGGATCCTACTCTCCATCTGACTATGCTGAACTATGCAAGAAATCGTATATGGCGCTGTTCATTTTTTCACTATGAAAATCCATCCCTTAGTGAACAAGGGGTAGCGAATTTGTGACTATTGGAGCAACAAGTCCCGAAGTAAAACAAATAAATTTAGATGGACGAATTCTAACTATCATCAATAAGCCCCTATATATCATTCATCTGCCCATCTCTGGATACTGCACTAGTCTGGTGCTTGCTTTGTACAAATATGATGTAGCAATGAATACCAGTAGTATTAAATTACCCTGGTTGTGCATATGTATGTATGTATGTGTATGTATTGTGGGATAAGTAGGGATCGCCTTTGCTGGGGTCAAAGGACACGTGTCTG